>CAUZXS010003304.1:82500-195908 GCA_963585895.1 Sepioteuthis lessoniana
GCAATATTTGTTAGTAATTGAGTAACACATGCTAGAATGAATGCATACACATTGAACTTATCTGTTTTGGTAATTTGTACAGAAAAGAGTTTTCTTGTGAAATTAAGTTGCAAATTTAGAAACACATAGAAACTTTACTATTTAAGAGAGATTTTTTAAGCCATACACAATGATACATGAGGCAATAGCATTTCAAATCGGGAGGAATATCCAATAAAGAGAAATTTTGACAACAATCTGACTGATTATTTGGGTAAAAATGCGCACTAACTTTCATTTCACTAGGTACCCTATTTTCTTGATTTGGTACCCACAAATTTTTCTTTTGGTTCCACAAACCTGAAAGGTTATGAAACAATGAAAGAAAAGAAAATTCATGAAGTAGGCTGCACACTATTTCTCAAAAAAAAAAAATTCCAAAGATATTCCAAATTGTTTCCTAAAAATTTTTCTTTTCTTTTTGGACAGAGACACATACAGATACAATGAGTACTGGGTAGAGGGTAATGTTAATCTGTGATTTTGAGATGAGTTTTTTGTTCTTATTCATTCAATTTTTTGTCTTACTTATTACTATCTTTTGCATTCTTCTATTTTTCCTGAACAATGTAAACAGCAAGACTAAGGTTGTTAGCCTGGTTAGTTAAAATCCTGATGGCAGTTTGATATAGATTGGAAACTGATCCAGCACTTCATTGCCATGTTCCTAATTCATGACATGACCCTCCACCCAGAACTCCTAATCAAAAGAACTAAGAAAGTCTTTAGCTTATACTAGCAAGCAAAAAGTTAGAAACTAGAATGAACAATGTAGTAAATGTGACTGCTATCACTCTGCAAAATACCAAGAAAAAATTAAGACAAAGTGCTGTAGAATACAAGATGAATTATGTAAACAGAAAATATCCATGAAAAAGCTGGACAAAATTTCACCAGTAGAAAAACTAGAAAATGAATGGAAATATAAAGAAAAAAAAAAAGATAAGGTTAATTTCCCATCAAAAACAAAACTAAGTGCAAGTTTTGAAAACAAGTATCACTTTCTTATTGAATATAGTTTTGCACAAATTGACATTGTTCAATAAAGATCTATCAGTATACCCATAAATAAATACATCCTAAAAAATTTTTTTTAATAAAAAGTTAATTTTTCTCTCAACCAAATATACCAGGATTTTGTCATTTCTATATGTAAAAAAAGTAAGCGGAAAAGGATAAACCAGAAGACAGACAAGTCTTTTTTAAATAAAGACAAAATATTATTCTATCTGTTGTATGTGCTTCGGTTTATTCACTTTTTTCTTATTTTTTTCCCTCACACACACACACGCACGCATATATACAAGGATCATTAAATTAGTTTCCAGACTTTTTTCGTATGAGCACTTTTATTGATAGTACACACATGAAACTCTA
This sequence comes from Sepioteuthis lessoniana, assembly GCA_963585895.1. Classification (NCBI taxonomy): domain Eukaryota; kingdom Metazoa; phylum Mollusca; class Cephalopoda; order Myopsida; family Loliginidae; genus Sepioteuthis; species Sepioteuthis lessoniana. The sequence goes on from CAUZXS010003304.1 coordinate 83,917, forward strand.
TCCCCCTTCGAAGTAAACTACTCTGGCTGCAATGCACTTCTGGTACTGTTCCAACAACTTCTGGAAGGACCCATGGAAGTCCTTTTGTGTGAGCGTGTCAATGACCTTTGTCACAGCCTCTTTCAACTCCTCAATTGTCTCATAACGACAGCCTCTAAGTTTTTCCTTGAGCTTAAGGAATAAGCAAAAGTCACAGGGAGTAAGGTCTGGATTATAGAAAGGGTGAGGAACTGTCTTGATGCCCATCTTGGTCATATAGTCTGTGACAAGGATGGAGTTGTGGACTGGTGCATTGTACTCGTGGAAATGGCATTGACTCGATTTAAAGAGTGCTGGCCTCTTCTGACGGAATCTCTTCCTGAACTCCCTTAAAACCTCAACAGAGTAACCCTAACCCTTTGGCCAATCAACTGTGGTGTATTGATGTCCTTACTCCTCCCACAGCTCTCATCATCCCTCACAGACTCCCTGCCTTCCTTAAATCTCTTATGCTACTCAAAATCTGATGCTTGAGTCATGCAAGATGATCGAAAAGCAGTCTGAAGCATTCCATATGTTTCTGTGGAATTTTTTCCAAGTTTAAAACAGAATTTTATTGCATATTGTTCTTCTAAAGTGTCCTCACATCCAGATTGTATTTTTGAAATTCATCAGCTGTGACAATCAGGCTTTCGTCGGGTGTATTCCAGTTCCTGCTGTAGCAGTTCATTTGAATGTGAAATCATACAAATTGGTCAGTCATCTCATAAGATGTATAGCAATAACCTACTGAATTTCCAAGAGTCTACAACAATTTTAAATGCCTGTACAAAAAATTCTGGAAACTTATTGAATGCACCACATATATATATATATATATATATATATATATATATGTATAAAATTTGTAAGTGAATAGTTTGGAGGTAACTTTATTTTTAAATGAGCTAGAGCTCATTTCTTTGCACACTGTTAAATGGTTTCACGTATTACTATTCAACATTAGTAATTCTATTTATCAAATATTCCTATCTAATATAAACAATTTGCACACAGATGCACAGTTTTGAATAACTAATTATAATCCTCAGTAAATGACTGAACAGTTCTGTTTGACCCATAGATGAGACCCTAACTGAATGGACCTGAGAGTAATGGTAATGAAGAGATTATAGTTTTGGTTTTCTCAATGTGATTGACCCTCAAACACTACTTTCTAGCACCTTTAAGATAAAAAAAATGTTGTTGTTTGTTTGCCACAATAGCAATTTGAAAAATATGGTTGGGAGAAACATATAAAAGCTAGGGCTTAACATGATCAGCCAATTGATCAGATCAGGCCTCTTCAACTACCCATCAAGCCCAAGTAAGAGCTAAAGTGGAGTGTTGCAAGTCATGTGACCACTTAGCAGCTGGGTCACATACTGCTCAGCCACCAGCAACCCATCCTTAGGCATTACAGCCAAAAAGTGTCCCTGTTGAGGTGGGAGGGGGAATCTTACCTCTCTGCAGAGATGCAGTGGGAGTATTCTACAGTCTCAGCTGACTAGGTGGCAATTTTATTTTTAGTTATAATTTAAATACAGTAGAGTTTGGTAATAAATAATACTTCATAATATCCTTTTTGATTGTATAATGTTCAACTTGAAATAAAATCCAAATATGGAAGAAAACCTCATAAAAATTGGTAGAGATGTACTTACACATTGATAATAATGATATATGTTATACAATGATCAATAGCATTCTGCTGCATTTTTTGTTTAAGATGTTATAGTAGCAGATACAAGAATTGAAAATCTGGCAATTTTAAGGTATTTTAAACCAGGCTTCCATGTTGCTAAAGCTGCAAGTGAAATGCTATAATATTTTACTTTACAGCCTAAAATCAGTATTTTGAGAGTGTCTTGTTCCTTAAAATAAAGCCCAGTGGATAATCATCAGTTGTTCATTATGATCCTTTAAAATGCAATGTAGGAAAGACCCAAGTAACAACAGTGGAAAACTTTCAGAGTGAAAATCATTAAAATGATTTTTTATGTTGAACATTACATAAGATTTTAGAAGAATTAGGATCACTAATAGATGCCGAATGTAGAATATTACATAAGCTTTAAAAATATACAGGAACTCTCAAGATATTTCCCATGAAATCTCAGTTGATTAAAAACTGAAAATAATTTTGATACATCTAAATATTACTATAAAAATGATTGTTTAGAACAATGTCTCTCTTTTTTTTAAAAACATACTCCAGCCATCTTGTCGCAATGTACCAAAACTTTGGAACATATGGAAAAAATCACTCATCCTGAGAATTATCCAAAGAATCTTCTTTGTAAAATTTACCTACTTCACCACCTCATTCAACATTCAATCTTTCAAAACATTCCATTGAGAAACATGTCTTATACAAAATCATAACCTGCACCCTAAGTATGAAAAAAAAAAGAATCTCATAATTTAGGTTATTTTTCTTTTTACTACAATGATTATACATTTTAGAGGCACCTACCTCCGTTTGGTAAAGTCGAGCCATAAGTCTTGGTTCCAAAACAGCTGTAGTCAATCAACTGCTCTATCACAGCTGTTTTTCCACTTCCAACTTCTCCTTGAAGCACCACTCCCCGCGGCTGGCTTGACCACTCACAATTCAGAGCCTGCAACAGAAACAAAGCCTTAAGTCAATAAAGACAGGATAAAAAAAAAAAAAAAAAATGTAAACTTGCAAAAATCAATGTGATACTTCACTGTTTATTCACCCCAAATAGATAAGATTTTACAAAGATAATGTAAGACAAACAGTGAAAACACCTTTTTATTAATCAAATATATTTTACCTATGAAGTATATCTTCCAGAAGTACAATAAAATTTCCAATCAAAGGTTTTTAAGTATCTTATACACACACTTTACAGTTGATTTTTATTTGGAAATATGGAAACAATTTTGACTGGAGCAAAAATGAACGCACATTATATAAAGAATAACATATCTATACTAATAATTAGGAAGACTTTATTTATCTGTCTTCTAGAGATGACTAAACAATTTGGTGTAGAATTACCTAATTCAGTAAGCATACTTATTGGACCCAGAAGGTTTTAATATGAATTTTTTGTTCCTCATGAAGAAAGAAGACATAATGAATAAATGGTTTGGTTTGGTTTCTTTGTTTAATGGCATATCAACCTTTGTAGGTTATTTAATGCCAAACATATTCTCCTAGAAGAACAGTAGTGGAACTATTTAACCCATAGCTGGGAGGATAAGGGGGTTCATACTTTTCCCAAGGTTATTTGCCCGAAAGTGAATGTAATAGCAAGACTGGAGTATGAACTCGCTTACTACGATTCCATAGTCCATCGCTTTAACCATTACACCACAAGGACACCCCTTATGAATAAATATTTATTATTCAAAAGGTATGTTACAGGATATAATCATACAATATTCAATTTCCAAAATTCTAAAGTAAGAAATTAATAAACTGATTTTTTTAAAGTAATTATACACATTCAATTAGGAATTATAAATTATACCCATAAGTATTTCTTCAAGCTTGAAGCATAAAATAAATAAAATAGAATTACTGCTTAGGTACAATGAACAATCTAGGCAAAAAGCAAATGTTTAAAATTGATAAATCTCTTCTTAAATGTCACTCATTCAAATTAACAAATATTTCTCAACAAAATAATGAACTTTATCCCAGAAGAAGATAAATATAAAATTATTTGTAAATGTTTTTTCTATGGTGTGGATTTATTTGTCATAAAAACAGTTATCATTTGGAAATGTTTTATATAAATTTTCAAGTTATGACAAAGATTGTAAAATAGATATTGTTTAGAAAATCAAATCAAAGGGATTTTTGACATTTGTATGTTAGTTTTATCATATAAGTTTTGATTGTTTACCAAGCATAGACAGGTATTTAAGCTCGTATATCACAATCTATATAAGACTAGTATCTTTTTAAAAAGGCAGTAACCATCTGGAAATACTGCTTCTAAAATAAGAGATCAAGTAAATAATTAATACTTAAAGACTACATTGGAAATTATCACAAATTGCTTTTCTAAACCTCTTAAGAATCTTAGTTACCAAAAAACACTATTTTTCATTGTAAGATTTTTCATTGTAAAACCATTTCTATTTTTGAAATTGTCAAATACATTATTGATTATACTTTCTTCTTCCATTTTTTTAATTCCTAAAATCTCTTGGTCTACCATAAATAGAGATCTTCAATTATTAATCAGTTCACTACTATTATCAGTTTGACTAAATTTTAGTATAGGTATAAAACTAAAGCATAGTGTGTATATGCATGTGTACACATACACATACACACACACACACAATATTGCAATTGATACTTTATTTTCAGATACTTTCTAAACAGAAATATGAGTTGTATATAAAAAAAGTGGTAACTTAAGTTATTTTTCTTGTAAATTAGAAAAAAACCCAAAAAAAACTCATCTACAATTTAAAACTGGTGCTACTTTAATAATAAAATTTTGTTTATTTTACTCTATTTAACATAGCCAAATATGGCCTACCTACTACATGCATAGGTATCAAATGCACCTTCCACAACCAGCCATACAGGCTGAAAACCATACTCTGCATCTTTTGCATTCCAGAACATTAGAAACAGTATGATATTTAAAATTATAATACAATGATAGTTTCATTGTGAGTTACAGATTTTTCACCAAATTACATGAAAATCTTATAGAGAACTGTACATCAATGTCTATAAAACATTTTGTTTTCAGTGAGAATAGTGGAAATAAATATCAAACAAAATAGGAATTCTCAAATGAAACTGTCGCAGAGATTGGCAGGTTGACTAGATCATTATTCATTGCACACAGTTGAAGAGAAATACATGGGGTTTTCAGAGCAAATTAACATGGGATCAGTGATAGAATTAAGGACATGTGAAAGCAAGTTAACTTTATTAGTTAGTTGTTGGATTTTATAACATGTCAATCTTTCTAAAGTTATTTTATGCTGAATCAAGATTTTTATTTTTGCATTTTGTATATATTTTTTATAATCTATTTTAGAGTCCTATTTTAAATAGAAAGTCTATGATTTTGCTGGTTTTTAATTGAAAATTAAAAACCAGCAAAATCATAGACTTTTGTGAGTTTTTTTTGTCTTAATATATTTCTTTCTGATAAGAACTAAGATTTTGCATTCCAGAAGAATATGTTTTACTGTGATTATTCTCATCATCATCATCATGTTGCGCTGCAAGTATGGATTTCCCTGACCCTCTCTCACCACCCATCTCTATCGTGTATAGTTCCCGGGATGTCATCAAGGCTATATCCTATATTGGCACAGAGATGTTGTATATAGGTTCTAGCTGGTGGGCTTGCCTTTGCTCGTTCATGTGATGGGGTCCACAGGAGTGTGTCACTTATAAGTAAATCCTTACTTCTTCAGCAGTGTTCTGTATGTCTGGTTTGTCTGACTTGGATAGTTTTCATGATGAGTGGTAGGGGGCTGTATAGCTGCTGTTTTGTAGGGTGTTGCCTCCAAGACTTGTTCAATATTGCCGTCAAGCAATTACACAAGAATTCCAAGAGTGCATCCATATAGTATTATCGACATGACCACTGCTTGGAAAAAAACTGAGTTTTATTTTATAGGTCAGGTCTGACTTCCATATGATTGATAGCCTACCAATAGCTGTCCATGCCTTTGCTTGTCGTGTGTTAATGTCTTTCTTGGTTGATGAGATACTGCTTCCTAGGTAGATGAACTTGTCCACTAGTTTAAGAGAACAACCATTTAGTGTGGAGATGTCGCCTCTTTGATTAAAGCACATGTATTCCATCTTGTGTGCATTGACATAGAGTCCTATGCCAGCAGCTGCTCATTCTAGACCATACAGCAGGGTTTTGGCTTAGGCGGGTGTATTTGCCAGAAGCACTAAGTCATTGGCATAGTCCACATCCATGATTGTTTGTATGGAGTATCTTCTGCTTCTTTCCTTTGCCATCTTGAAACTGTTATCTTTTATTATATCTATAGACGTTCTAAGCACATAGTCTAGGAAGATGATAAACAGGTATGGGGCTAATGTGTCTCCTGGCAGCACACCTGCTACAATGTCAAAGTAGTCTGTGTCTCCATCTGGGGAGCGAACTTTTACTTTAGTGTTTTTATATAGCATCATTATGGCTGCATCAGTTTCTTTGAGTAGGCTGTAGGTGAGTAGTATTTGCTCCATCTTCCCTCTGTGTATGGAGTCAAAAGCCTTGGCGAAGTCGACAATATTGTTGCTTCAAGGTTTTTTGCATGTACACCTAGAATTCAATGGATAGTGAAAATTAGTGATGTTGTGGATTCATTTCTTTGAAAGCCATTTTGGTTCTTCCTATGTTCTCAATTTCGGGTTCTATGCGGTTGCATTGTAGTGCATTGTAGATCTGGGTCACTATGGATGTAAGGGTTATACCTCAATAGTTCTTGGCTATTCTGAGGTCACCCTTCTTAGGGAAAGAGAGGATGCATCTCTTTGTCCATATGTCTATTGTACTTTGGTTATATAAGGCATTACAGTGTCAGAGCAGTATGTCATTGAATTCTCTGATCTTCCCTACTTCTGGGGGTATTTCATTAAGACCTGCTGCTTTCCTATATTTAATTTTTCTTAATACTAAGCCGAGTTCTTCTTGAGTAAACTGTCCTAGTTTGATATCAAATTGATTACTGATAATTTTCATGATTGGTTCATGTGTAACTTTCAGAGGTTTTCCAAGTAAATTCTTGAAATGTTGTTTCCACAGGTGTATTTGTTTTTCTTGAGTGGCTTTTATAGATGAGAATAAAAACAGCCATCAAAAGATAACCATGACTCACACTCAAATCACTTGTCTAAACTGCATCACTCTTTGCATAGGTAAAAAAGGGGTACATCCTGCTGAGGTTGGAGCCTTGGCCCCAATGTTTGAAAAATCAGCTAGAGAGCTCAAACTAAAACAAAAATTACTCAAATCCAAATGAACAATACAAATAGCAACATTCAATGTTAGAATTTGAAATAAAATAAGCCAACTATCGGAGCTGACAGCTTCTGTGATAGATCATAACATAGACATAATATGCATACCAGAACACAGATAGATTCATAGCGATGATATTAAATATCATGATACTGGCAATGGATAGATGTTAGTCTCTGCATCTGCATGAAAAAAATTCTGTTAATGCCATGATAGGAGGTGTAGGTGTGCTTATAGGGCCACGGCCTTAAAAGCACTAAATAGCATTGAAAAAATACAACTGAGGATGATGATAGCTACTTTTAATGGCAACTCCAGGGAAACAATCATCTCCCTGCTACAGCCCTACCAATGTTAGTGAAGAAACTGACATCATTGCCTTCTACAACAAGCTATCCTTCTTTGTTCGTAGCATACCGAAACACAATGTTCTCGTCTTCTACTGGAGATATAATTGCCTGAATTGGTAAAAATATAGACCACAAACTCAGCCTATACAACTCATCAAACAGAAATGGAGAACACCTAACAGATTTCATGCAAGAAAATAGATTAACATGCCTCAATAGTAAATTTCAGAAAAGAAAAGGAAAACTATGGACCTATACCTACATTAATAATACAAAAGGACAGATAGACATCTTTATAGATAAGAAATGGAATAATAGCACATTGAATTGCGAGGCATATTCCTCTTTCGAAGGTGTGTCCTCAGATCACTGAATTGTCACAGCAAAGATACGACTGAGCCTACGAAGGAATGCAGCCAAAACAACAACAACAGTACACTATGACCAGTCCCTTCTTAACAACATGGATACTAAAGATAAATATATGTTAACACTAATAAACAAATTCAATGCACTTCAGGAGATATCAGAAACACCTACTCCGAATGATGAATATGAGAATTTTGTCAATGCCCACTTAGAAGTGGCAGCAAAATGTATACCAACTAAACAAAGAGCTACACCTATAGTCCCATGGGAGTCATTTGCAGTTTAAAAAAAGTGTGCAGACGTGAAAACTGCTTCCAAAAGCAATAGGAGGAACCCAACCAATATCAATGCCCTGAAACTTAAGAGAGCACAAAATGAATTAACTAACATATACCTAAAAGAACAAATAAAATACATACAAAATCAGATCAATAAGATTAGATACTTGGTTGAAGATAGACAATCTAGGATAGCATGGCAGACAGTAAACGAAATGTACAGTTGAAAGAGCACCATGAAAGCTAAAGTGAAAGCCACCAGCTAAGAAGAACGAATACACCTGTGATTATTGTACCACATGTATACATGGTGCATTCAATAAGTTTTCAGACTTTTTTTGTACAGGCATTTAAAATTGTCGTAGACTCTTGAAAATTCAGTAGGTTATTGCTATACATCTAATGAGATGACTGACTAATTTGTATGATTTTATGTTCAAATAAACAGCTACAGCAGAAATTGGAATACCCCCGACTAAAGCCTGATTGTCACTGCTAGTGAATTGCAAAAATGCAATCTGGATGTGAGAACACTTTAGATGAACGATATGCAATAAAATTCAGTTTTGAACTTGGAAAAAATGCCACAGAAATATATGGAATGCTTTAGACTGCTTTTCGATCATCTTGCATGAATCGAGCATCAGTTTTTGAGTGGCAGAAGAGATTTAAGGAAGGCAGGGAGTCTGTGAGGGATGATGAGAGCTGTGGGAGGAGTAAGGAAGTCAATACACCACAGTTGATTGGCCAAAGGGTTAGGGTTACTATGTTGAGGTTTTAAGGAAGTTCAGAAAGAGATTCCGTCAGAAATTGGGTCAGTGGCATTTCCACGAGGACAATGCACCAGTCCACAACTCCATCCTTGTCACAGACTATTTGAGCAAGATGAGCATCAAGGCAGTTCCTCACCCTCCCTATAGTCCAGACCTTGCTCCCTGTGACTTTTGCTTATCCCCTAAGCTCAGAGGCTGTTGTTCTGAGACAATTGAGGAGATGAAAGAGGCTGTGACGAAGGTCATTGACATGCTCACACAAGAGGACTTCCCTCGGGCTTTCCAGATGTTATTGGAATGATACCACAAGTGCATTGCAGCTGGAAGAGATTAGTTCAACGGGGACTAGTATTTCATGTGTGTACTATCAATAAAAGTCCCCATACGATAAAAGTCTGGAAACATATTCAATGATCCTCGTATTTTAGCTGTTCTTCTTGCTTTAGCATAAAGGCCTGAGTCAGCCATGTGGGACCAATGTGTAGTTGGATTAAGACTACCTCCTCTTTTTATTTTCTACAAACCTAGGGTGGGCTTTATTTAGAAAAATTTATTTGGTGTATTGCTTTTCTACAATTGTTGCCATTTCCATCTGATCTACTCATTCACCATAACTTTTATATCAAAGTAGAGTCTTTTTGAGGTTGTCATCAGTGACCATTCTTGAAGTTAATTTGGCTGATGAGTCTGCTCTATTTCCTCTTTTGATTCTGATGTGACTCAGAATCTAGAAAAATATGATGACTTTAGTGAAAATGTTTAAATATTTGAGTATTTTTCAGAGTTAGGTGAGTTTTTGCTTTAGGAACATTGCTCAATTTCATTAGTACAAGAGTATGTATCTGCTAGCTCAGTTCTTTCTATTATCTTGAGAGGGATTGAATCTTCAATAAATTACTCCATTAAGATTTTAAAGATCTTTATTTGATTCTTTTTTTGGTTGAAAAGTTGTTTAAATTTTGGGTTTAGTGTGCAGTCATATTTTGGATTGAAAGGACAAGATTTTAGTTTGATAGTACTGGATGGCTAATTTCACTCTCCTTAGTTTAAATGGTGGTTCATTGGCTTCCACACAAAGACTATTTATTGAAGAGGTAGAGAAGACTCCCAGTGTAAGTCTTATTACTTCGTGGTGTACTATGTCTAATATTTTCGAGTATGACTTTCTGGCAGATTCATAGATCGTACAGCCATTAACCAGCTTGGAACAGATTATAGTTCTGTTTAGTTTCATTGATGATTAGCTCATAAATTTCTATTGGCTGCTATGCATAATAGTTGCAATGCTTGGTTGCATTTTGTTTTCAGGTTCTTTAAGTGAAGAAAGAATAGTTTTTTTATCATATACCATGCACAAAAATTTATGTTGTTCAACCACTGATATTTCTGAACCTTCCAGTTTGAGTATAGGGTCATTATGAAGCTTTCTCATTTGACAAAAGTGAGTATATGTAGTTTTCATCTTTGAGAATTGGAGTTCATATGAAGTTGTCCATTTGCTTATTTTATTATTGTAACACTGTGCAGTATGGATGTATCTTGATTGATTACATATCAAGAAATCATCCACATACAGAGTGTGTTCAACTTCAGGCTTTAGTCAAGTGACTATATGGTTGATTTTTATACTGAATAGTGTCACTGACAGCATACTTCCTTGGAGTATTCCTTCTTTCTTTTGGAGGATGGAGAGAGTCCATCCTAGACAGACATTAAAATTTTTATCAGATAAGCTGTTTATAAAAAACTTAGTAATCTGCCTCTCAGTCCAAGTTTATTCAGGCCTTTTATTATTCCACATGGTATCAAATGCTTTTTCAAAATAAAAAAATATAGCGATTGAGTATTCTTTTCTAATATTAACTTCTCTTATGAGTTTCTAATTTTATCATCAGTTGATTGGTCATGCTTCTTTTGTTTCTGAAACCACATTGATATTTTGTTATGAGGTTGTATTTTTCAAAGAACCAGGTCAGTCTCATATCAATTATGTGTTCCTTTGTTTAGCAAAGGCAGTTCGTTAGTGATATGAGTCAGTAGTTTTGTGGGTTTTTACTGTCTTTGATAGTTTTTGGAATGGGAATCATTGTCATTTGTTTCCCTATTTTGGGAAATTCACCATCTATCCAAATATTGAAGGTGTTCAGAAGATGTGATTCTTGTGAGCGCTGTTTGGTGAATTTATAGTGTATCTCATCAAAGCCTATGGCTGTATTGTGGAACCTTTGATTGACTCCTTATAACATTCTGAATTATTTGATGAAAAATTAAGTTTGTATTTTTTTTCTTTTCTTTTGATATTTTGGAATTTATTTTCTCTTACTTTGTAATTTTCTGAGAATATTTCTGCTAGCAAGTTTGCCATTTCTACTTTACTAGTTATTTTATTAATGTTTACTTTGAGATACTTTATAGGAGGGTTGATTCTTCCCATAGATTTCTTTATTTGTTTCCCAAATTGTTTTGGTATTAAGATGGGTGTTAAGACAGTTTACCTATTATTCCAACATTTGTTTCTTTTACCGTTTTACATGAGATATTTGAATTCAATTAATCTGTATCTATTAAGCTCTTTGTTGAAAATACATAGGGTCGCTTGTCTAAGTCTGATTGGATTCTGACAATTACTGTCAAACCATGGTTTGTTTGCTTACCTACTGTTTGTCTTTTGCATATGCAATCAGTTACTATGGTGATAAAAGTTTATGTGAAATGATTTGTCAAGTCTTTAGTATTGAAACCCTTGATTAGTCAATTTCTTACATTCAGTTTAATATCTTTCCCAGTCTATGCTTTTTAGTTCACAACAATGGAGGTTGTCTTTATTTGGCCCAGTTTGACAATACAACAGGGAAATGATCACTGTGTGATGTGGTATGCCCCTGAGAGGGGAGAAGTAAGATTTAATTTCCCTTCTCCTCCTGTGTTTGAACTAACAAGCCCAGCGACTGACTGCTGAGGCAGTTAGAATGCAGGTCAAAGCTATCTGCACTCCGTAACTCCAAATTGGTTGGACGAAGAAGGGAATGTAGGTCATTGAGTAGTACGACTGGATGAGGTGGAGGAGGAATGAGCCAAATGATTGGCTGAAGCCTTTAGCGCCGAAAGCAGGACCTTTTCGTCATAGTAAATTGGGAAAAGGATTTCCAGTTCTTGGACAGCAGTCGGCGTGACGAGATGTGTTGAAACTGTAGCCAAAACTCCGGGGAAAGAGTGGAACAGAATCTTTGGACAGAAGATAACAGAATTGCCTTCATCCAGATACTATAGAATGCAGCTCACCCGTAAAAGAAAGGAATCTAAGAAGTAACCCTTCGAAAAGCTAAGTACAACTTGAAACTGTTTTTCCTTCTACCCTTCCTAAAAATTGAAATTATATGCACTCTCTCAAGTTAAAGAAAGAAAACTATAAAGAATTATATGCATTCAGAAAAGAAAAGAAAGAAAGAAAAGTAGAAAAGGACTGTCGAGAGAGACATTTGTGTTTAAGACTGTCTGCTGGTGTAATATAGCTGGCAGCTTAAATATTTGTTTGGTCCTCACCTATCACATTTTTGTTATAGTTTAAATGTTCCCTTATGTTGAAATATATTCGTTATGTTGTTTACCTGTCGAGTTGCCTTCTTTTGCACATATCTTTTTCAGCTTTTTTTGCTTTAATTTATTCTCGCTAAATGTTGTATTCACCTTAAAAACATTATACGGGAAATTGGAATTTCCGACAGCAGTGAATAATATTTTGTCTTAACCTAGAAATCCATGTTTTCCGTTATCCGAGGGGGTAGGAAAACGAAGGGATTTGGTGGGTATGTGTAACATGAAATTGGAATCCCCCTACCTGCGTCGAGCTGAGTCTAACCCCAAATTAACCCCCACATTATTTGCCAGTTATCTTATGCCCGAAACAGGAGTCTTGACTAAGACTTATTTCGCGAGGGGTCAAGTGCCAGACTGCCTCAATGTCACATGTGCGTAAAATAAACGCATTTTGAGATAGAATATTTATGCACTGTCACAACTGCTACATGTATCTTGGTGTACCTTCCAAGAATAATCGATATGATCAAAGGATCACATATTTATAGATCTATTGCAGAAGAACTACCTGTTGATGGATTCAAGTATGTTTGGGATTCATCACTAAAAAGACAAAGGTTGTTACTATTTATCATTTCTTCAAGTATTCTGCCTTTTTAGTTTTGTTTCTTTACTTCCTCATATGGTGTTGTAGATGTTTAGATCTCCCAATATCATAAAAAGTTAGAGTAATTGAACTATGAGTTTGTTTGGTTTGCTTTTATTGATAGCCTTATCAAATGGAATGTAGAGTGAACATATGTTAATCTCTCTGTGAACAGTTGTTTTAACAACTGTTGCCCATAGGTTGGTATTCAAATACATTTTGCTTTGACGTATATTATTTCTGATGAGGATGGACACACCTTCAAAGGTCTGCGTTTGGTATTGTGTATATGTTTTTTAATTTTTGTAGTGTCATCTTTGAAGAAGTAGAAGTACTTCATTATAATTTGGCTTTAATCTCCATGTATTCCATTGAATTATTTTGTTTCCTATGAAGGATTTGGAAGGTCATCTTTTTTCTTGGCTTTGGTTTTTGTAGAATTTAGAATCTCTTCTGTTTTTCATTTTTTCCAGAATCTGTTTTTAGTTTCAGTTTGGGAAATTTGTTTATCAGCACCTTTGGATTGAGATTTTTGCTTTGTGAGTATTTATTGTTCTAATATATTATTCTGGGATTTTTCTTTGGTTCCTTTTGTTGGTGATCTTGTTTTATAGGATTCTCATTTATGGGGATATCTTTTATAGGAGATACCATTCTAGAGTTAGTTGATGTTATGCATTTTTTCAGGATAGATGGAGGACAGACAGGAGATATTTGTGTTCTAGATTTTCACCTATTTAATAGGTTTGGGATTTTAGAATGAGATTCTTATTTGATGGGAGATAATGCTACATCTTTTTTTTGTGCTTCCTTAGCTTTATTTTCAGCTCTAATGGAAAATTTTTTGCTGTGTTCAAGCAAGGCTTTTATTGCTTTGATGAAACTTTCCCCATTTGCCTAGTTCCAACAGAATTTGACAATTCACTTATATTTGCTCTCCTGGGCATATGGAGTTCTTTCTCAGATTGTTTTGGAATAGCTAGTGGTCTTAGACCCTGCTTCATGTTAAGGAATGTTTTTTTGCATGTTTCTTTGCAAAATTTCTATCTCATCTTTAACTTTTATAAGATCTTGAGTAGACCAGATAGTCACCGCCACAATTGGTACATTTGTTGGGAAATTCACATTTATTAGTGTGGTGGTCATGTTTGTGTTAATCACATTTCCCCACACACTTCTCGTCCTCAACTACTGCCTGCATGATGGTTGTATTTCTGGCATTTATAGCATCTGAGTGAGTTTGATATGTATTGTTCCACTCTCTCCATATTATAGCCCTCTTTGATTCTCTCTTGTATTTTCAGTGTTTCAAAAGTAACGATGTATGTATTAGTCTCATTTCTTTTCTTTTTTTATGGACATTCTTTTTTGTTCTATCACCCCTTGTTTTTTCAGCTCTTTTTTATTTTATCTCTTGTACACAATGAGAATTCTTGACTTCTCACAAACTTCTTACTTACATTTAGGGATTAGTGAGGTTTTGGTTTGAGAGGAGCATTTTAAAACTTATTCATTATGAGCAAAAAGTCTGCTTGTTTTTTTTTTCAACCCCTATGAGTAGAGTTTAATTTTTCAACTGATTTATGATTAATATCACTTTTCAATGGTGAAGGGTGATAGGCTTATAATAGGTGAGCTATTAGCAGATTCACTTGTTATAAATCTTGGGAAAAAATATTTCTGCTTAATTATCTGAAGAATCTGATTCAGAGAGATACTATTTGAGTTTTTGTTTGTATTTACCATAAGTATTGCTTGTTGCTTTTTTTTCTTGCTGGTCCTGTGCTTCATCACATAGGGAGTCCAACTTCTGTTCAGAATTTAACAAGGGGGTGGATACCCATTCACCTTGGTTGAGGGGAACAAATTGGCAAGTATACTCATGTTGGGAGAGGGATTTCCAGCCTCTGCTAATTTCAGGATTTCAGCAACTAAAACCTAATGCTTTAAAGTTAAACAGTGGTCTAAGTCTTGTTTCTCTTGACACAGTTGACTTTCAGCCACCACCTTCTAGCACCTTTAACATAAAATGGGTTGGGAGATTGCCTACCATAAAAGCAATTTGTAGATCAAGACAAACATATAGCTGCTAGGGCTTGACACAACTATCAAGGGCCAAAGTGGAGTGTTCAGAACGTGACTACTTTGGCAAATGGGTCACGGATCACTCAGTCACCAGGATCATATCCTCAAGCATTATGTGTTGCCACTTATGGCCAACAAGTGGTTTCACTGGAGGGTGAGTCTTATCGCTCTTCAGAGGCACAGTTGGGGTATTCTACAGCCCCGACCAACAGGGCAAAAGTTAACTTGGGATCGGTGGTAGAATTAAAGATTGTGAAACAAAGTATACTTAGGATTGGTAAAAAAGAGTTTAAGCTTGATGTCAAGTTAGATCCCTTGTATAGAATTTATGAATATATAAATAGATAATAAGAACTACTCTATAATTAGCATTTAACATTTATTTCCCTTGAGGAATTATAATGTTTGGGGTGAGTACAAAAGCAGCAAATACACTATTATTATTCAAGTGGCATATTAGTTTGGTGTGTTTAATAGCATATCAACTCCTTATGGGTTATTCAATGCCAAAATTTGATTCATTTGTAAATGTCTGATTATAGTCATAACTATATTTTCAAGATTCCCTTGCAATCATTTTCTAAATCAAACTTTTTATTTGTTTATGATAATCATTTGTTTGCATACAGTTATATGATATCAACTATTCCTATTCAATATAAATAATTTGTACACAGTTATATCCTTTTAAGTAACTATTTCTAATTATTATTATTATTAATCATCTATAATAACAATAGAAATAAAAACTTGTTTGCATACAGTTACATGGTTTCAGGTATTCCAATCAAAACAAAAATGATAATTTTCACACACATATCATAGATAAAATCTGAGCGGGGTCAAGTGAATCTAGAAGTAATAGCAACAAAGGAGTAATTCACACTCTCCAGAACTGGAGTCTCACCACCAGGTACAGTTTAGTGTCATAACCAGGACACTGTATTGGATTGGAAATGGTTTTATTCTTTAAGAACAGTTTAATTCTAATGCACTAACCGAAACTTCACTGCAATATATCATTTTTGGACCATTCATAATATAGATATCAAAGCCTAAAATTATCCACTAATTATTATCAATAGCTTGTATAATAATCAAGGAGTGCAGAGAAATAATATTGTGTTGTTGTTCAGAGGACAGACCAGTAAACTTTATTAATAAAATAATAGGTTTGGTTTGGTTTTATGGTTTAACAACTATTGTAGGTTACTTAATGCCAAATCCTCTTTATACATGTTAATTATATATGATTTGTAAACGTAAGTCAACTAAGTTAAATAGTTCCAAGAATTATTATGTATCACTAACAATTCAATTAAACATCAGACATTTGTTTACACACAGTTAAATGATCAAGCAGTCCCATTTCAAACAATTCAATTTAACTTAAGTCATTTGTTTACACACAGTTTAGATGTCAAACAGTTCTATTTGAGTCATAGATAGGACCATATCAGGTGCTACCACTCTGGTTCAAAGTGGACCAGGGAGCACTGGCAATGAAAGGGTACTCTGCATTCCCCATTATTACTGGAGTCTCACCCTCGGATCATTTAGTGTCATATCTAGGACACTCATAGAGGAGGGGTCTTATCTCTCTGCAGAGATGCAGTCAGGGTGGATAAAATCATAGAATCCATAACATTTCAATAGCACCTTACTGCAGTTTGTTTTGAAAATAAATAATATATTCAAATATCAAAAGAAACTATAGTAATTACATGTTGTTGGTTGGTAGGGTTTTATGGTATATCAATCTTTGTAGGTTATTTAACATCAAATTCTGTTTGTATCAATACACATTCAACCTAAGATTTCTAAACGTATACTTAGTAGGTAAAATATTTGGTAAGTAGGATTTCATTTGTTTGCAAACAATTAACCAATATCAATTCTTCATATTTTTGGTACAGACCTGTCTCTTGCAAGAAGGACAGAACCTCATCTACTTTGATGCTTTCAAACAGATCAATTAAACTTATTCACTTTGAAAAATCACTTTCTGATGAGAGCAAAAGCTCAACATTCTATGAGAATGTGTTTAATGGTGCAAGACATTTGATAGGTCAAACACTGCGGTTGTTGTTCCTGTTTCAGTATGAAAGAGTGAGTAAGCCTTGTATAAACAATTCGTAATCGGGATATAATGATTTGTCCTCTTCTTGATTTTTCCAAGGTGGGCTGGATTTAGAAGAGTTTATTGTGGATGTTATTTTTCCACCGTTGTTGCCATTTTGTGTGAAGGAATTTATTGATTGTAGGTTTCAGGTCAGTATATGGAATCTTGAATTTGTCAGGGGGTCAGATCTAAGGCCAATTTAGCTGCTGAGTTTGTTCTTTCATTTCCTCTCACTCCAATGTGGATTGGGATCCACCATATAATTATATCTTTACTATATGACATTGAGTCTAATCTACACAATAGTCTAATGATAAGAGGGTTCTCAAATTTTTATTTCTTAATGATAGTAAGATAGAGAGTGAGTCTGAAAATATGATAAATTTCTTATGTTTACTTTTCGAGATGGGCTTCTGCTGTAAAGATGGAGCTTTTCGTTGGAAGAGCTTTCTTGATAATTGTTCTATTTAAAAGCCATTTTGTCATTGTCCTTGGAGCTGTCTGTAAAGACATATAGGTGGTCAGGATGGTGTTGGAATATATAGTGAAATTTCTCCTGATAAGTAATGGGATGGGTTTTTGTTTTAGGGAGTTCATTCAGTTCAAGGATCACTTCAGGTTTTTTAATGATCCAAGGTGGTGTTTAAGGTAGGACGCTTTCATATATATCATTTAGAGAGATATTGGATTCTTTGAGAGTAGACTTCATCCAAAGGCCAAAAGGTTTTATGGATTTTTCCTTTTTCTCAAAGTGTTGCTCATATTTGGGGTTGAATATGCAGTCATAAGTTACAGTGGATGGGCAAGATTTTAGTTTTGCATTGTATTACTGAGCCAGTGTTTCACATCAGAGCTGTAGGGGTGCTTCAGGAGTCTCAACTGGAGAAGTTTTGAAAGCTCCTAAGACCTGTCTTAAGTCTTCATGGTATATTGGGTTGAGCTGTTTGAGGTAGGACCTCATGATTGATCAGTAGATAAAATAGCATAGTCTAGTTTTGAGTGGATCAGAGATTTGTATAATTTAAGTAGCGTTTGTCGGTCAGCTCCCCATTCTGTGTGGGTGACCACCTGCAGTTGTTGGGCTTGGGTGGATTTCTTTTTTAAATATTCTATTTGAGAGATGAATGTTAATTTCCAGTCGAAAATAACCCAAAGGAATTTATATTCGTCAACAACAGGAATTTCTATATCTTCAAGTTTGATGAGAGGCTCATTGTACATTTTCCTTAGTTGACAGAAATGTACGCATCGTATTTTGCTTTTGGAGATTGTGAAAATGTTTGTGTTACCCCAATGAGTAATTTCTCGTGTGCATTGATGCAGTTGACACTTGGCAGTTCACATATATTTGGATCTGGGAGTGATGCAGAAGTTGTCAACATAGAGGTAATCTTCAATTCCAGGAGTGAGACTTTGTGATTCTGTTTATTTTTATATTGAACAGTATCAATACTCCTTTGGAGGACTCCCTCTTCCTGCTTGTGGAGATTAGAAAAGGTTGATCTGACTCGGACTTGAAATTTCCTGTCCAAAAGAAAACTCTTTATGAAGTTGGGCAATCTGCTTCACAGCCTCATGCTATACAGGTTTTTCATTATTCCAAACCTCCAGGTGGTGTCATAAGCTATCTCCAGATCAAAGAAGACTGCTATAAGGTGTTGTTTTTGGGTGTTGGCCTCTCTTATGGAGGTTTCCAATTCAACCACATGATTGATTGTTGATCTCTGATTTCTGAATTCACATTGAGAATTGGTGATAAGTTTGTTGGACTCAAGAAACCAGACCAATCTTTTGTTGGCTATAAGCTCCATTGTTTTGCAGAGGCAGCTAGTTAGTGCTATTGGGTGGTAGTTAGCTGGATTTTAGCTATCTCTCCCTGGTTTAGGTATAGGGATGATTGTTGCTATTTCCTATGATTCTAGGAATTTACTGTTTATCCAGATATCATTAGATATTGTCAGAAGGTAGTCGAGTGAATTTTGTGGGAGATGTTTTAGAAATTCATAATGGATTTCATCTGGACTGATTGCTGTGTTGTGTGATGTTTTGAGAACTTCTTGTAGTTCTGTTGGTGTAAAGGGTTGGTTGCATTTTTCAGAATTATTGGACTTTAAGTTGAGTTTTTGTTTTTCTGCATTGTTTTTGAAAGGAAATGTGGATTGGAGTTGTTGATGGAAGAATTTGCTGAAAATGTCTCAGCTAATGTGTCTGCTATGTCTTTCTTGCTAGTTACTTCCATTTTGTTTTTTGTGAGGTGTTTGAGATCAGTTGGTTGGCTTTTGCCAAATATTTTCCTCATCATCCAGATAGTGTTTATTCTGGTAGAGGAAGCAAGTTGGTTGACATAATTTCGCCAACTTTTCTTCTTGCCTTCTTTTATAAATTTTCTTGTTTTTGCTTTGAGAAGTTTGAAAGTGTTGAGATTATTTGTAGTTGGTTCTTTATTAAATTTTTGTTAGGTAGCCTTATGTATAGCTGTTCTGCAGGGATCACTAAATCAAGGAGTGCTGTGTTTGAGGCTGAGGTTTTTGCTAATGTTTCATTTGCTATTGAGATGAGGTTTTCGGTGAAGTGTTTTGTTTGGTCTATGATGTTAGGGTCTTTTATCAGTTTCTGTTTACACATGGTTTCAAAGACTTGCCAGTTTGCTTTGTTTATTTTCCAGTGAGAGAATCTATCTTCATGAAGAGGTTGTTAACTTCTGAGTATTATAGGGAAGTGGTAACTGCCACAGAGATCATTATGGACTTTCCACCCATAGTTCATATAGCTTACAGGATCACATAAGCTTAGATCAGTGGCTGAGAAGGAGCCTGTAAATGGGTTGAGGAAAGTATTGGATTTGTGATTTAGGATATAGAGGTTATTAGTACTAATGACTTTTTCAAGATCTTTGCCATTTTTATTGTTTTTTTGATACCCCCATAGAGTGCTGTGGCTGTTTAGGTCATCCAGCAATAAGTGGGGTTTAGGTATTTGTTCTATTAGTTTGTTTATTTTGGTGTCATTTATGGTGTCATGTTGTTGAATGTAGATATTGCAGATGTTTATTGGCTTATGTAGGGTTGCCTTGACAACAATTGCTTGAAGTTTGGTGTCTATGTGGATTTGGTGTTGAGGTATGTAATTCCTAACTAGGATCGAGACACCACCAGAAGCTCTGTTTCTGTCTTTCTTAAAATGATTTTACAGTGTTTAGTTCTAGAATTTGATTATATTTGATTCTTTCAGGAATGTTTCTTGGAGGCAAACTATTTTAGGGTTGTGACTGATCAAAAGGTGTTGGAGTTCTTCATAATTGGCCCGGATTCATCTGCAGTTCCATTGTATGAGAGTTGGGCATTGTGTTTTGTTTGAGTTGTTGGAGTTTATTTTGATGGATTGAGGTTATTTTTCTTTTTATTTCTGGTACTATTTGCCTCTTCTGTTTCCATTCTTTCAAGAAGGTTAAATGTGTTTTTGTTCTCTGCGGGTTGATTTGGGAAGGTCAACACTTTCAGTTGTTCCTATCCAGTTGATGATGGGACATGATCCATTTTAGATTGTGGGGAGCCTTCATGTTTGTCACAATTCAGATTGAGGTTTGGGTCATCAAATTTAGATGAAGGTGGTTGGATTGGTACTATTTACCAACCCCTCCACTTGGGCAGGATATGACACAAGGTCAATTTTTAAGCGGAGTTTAACAGGTTTGAATTCATAGTTTTCCTTCTCCTAGACTAGTTGCCTCACTAAGGCTGAAGAACCTAGTCTGTCCTACTATTTACCCATAGCTGGAGGGAGAATAATTGGATTCATACCTTCCCCAAGGGTATTAGTGCTATGTGAAATGTAATCAGTCTCGTCCAGGATTTGAACTCGAGTCACCGTGTTCATTTCCTACGATGATAACGACTACACCAAGGTGGTTGGATTGGTGATATATGTGAATTATGTTTAGTCAGTGATTTTCTTTTTGTGGGGGAGTAGTTTGTGTTTGAGCAGTACAGTTTGTTTGTTAGTTGGTCGGTAATTTTACTTTGGTGGTTTCACTGGCTTTTTCTTTATTTGACTGACTAGTCTTGGTTCGGTTTGAAGTTCAGCCAAGTAGAGGTTCTTTAGTTGTTCCAGGAATTTCAGCCAATCATTTGGTTCAAGCCAGATCAATTTCTCCATGAGAGCTCTATATCTGTTATCTTGATTGATTGCATCCGCCCTCTGTGCAACAGAGGTGTGGCTGTTTTTGCCCATTTAGGTACCTACTATTTTCCTTGCTTCCAGGAAAGATACATTCCTCTTGCGTTTCACTTCAAGTATCCCTTTTTCTCTTTTGTAGGCTTCATAAGATCTTGCATAAGCCAGGTGATTTTGTCAGCAGTTCACACATCTAATTTCTTCCAAGCAATCTTCCTCCAAGTGTTCCAGGTCCTTTTCACCACATTTGGCACATGTGTGTCGTCCTCTACAGTCTTCTCTGTGGTGTTCATACTTTTGGCATTTGAAGCACCTCAGTGGAGCTGGGACGTACTGTTCAACCTTCTCTACACAATAGCCTATTTTCACCTCCTTAGAAATGTGGGGTTGGTTGAATGTCAGAATGTAGGTGTTGGTCTCTATTTTTTCTTCTCCTTTTCTAATGAAGATTCTTTTTATGTTTGTGATCTCCTGTTTTTCCCGGGCTGCCAACATCTCCTCTTCTGTTGCTAATGCCAACTCCCTACTCCAGATAACTCTTTTGGAATTGTTGAGTTTCTCATGCAGGTAGGCCCTGCACTTGGTTGTATGGAATGTTTTCATTTTTAATATACTTTCTGCCTGCCTCCAGCTCTCCACCTCGACAAGCAAATTTCCGTTTGGGATTTTCTTCATGTTTTTCAGTGTAGCCCTTGTTGAAATAATCTTTTCTATAAGGAAAGGTGAGAATTTGACTAAGCAGACCTCCTCCAAAGATTCAATGACAATGAATCTAGAGAAATCTGCTACCTCACCCTCCAAATCTGATTCTGACAGGTTTCATTTGGTTTTTTATATTTATATTTGGTTTTTTATATTTATATTTTTCGCTAACCTAGTGCTCCGCCATCCATTATGGAGTCCAACTTGTGTTGGGAATGAACCAAGGGGGAAACCCACTGGCCTTGGTTGGGATGGGGATACGCAACCAGTATACTTGAGCTGAGAGCAGGTTTCCAAGCCGTTACTAATTTCAGGTTCTCAGCACTGTTCAAATTCATATCCTCTCAATGCAACTGACCCTCAGCCACCGCCTTCTAGTAACTAAAAGATAAGGGTTAGAAACTTGCTGCAAGTGCAGATTTAAAAGCATGGTTGGGATAATGCATATAGCTGATATGACCAGCTGATTGATTAGATTGGGCCAATCCAACTGCCCGTCAGACCAAATAAGGGCCAAAGTGGTGTGTTGCAAGCCATTGACCACTTAGTCAACAGATTAATGACTGCTCAACCACCAGGATCCCATCCTAGCACCTCATAGATTGCCAACCATGGCCAACAGGTGGCCCCATTGGAGGGATATTACCCCTCAGCAGAGGTGCAGTCGGTGTATTCTACAGCCCTAGCCAACAGGGCGAGTAACTACAGTTTTAGATAAAAATATATCTATCATCACATACCTCCCCCCCCAAAAAAAACAGTACTACTCTCAATAAACTTTTAAAAAAAACAAAAACGAAAGAACAATATTCCTTTTGAAAATCATTACTCTTGCTTTGTCAGTCTTCTCTAACTGATAAACTAAATATAGTAGCAAGTGGTGTGTGATTCGTCTGCCTGTTCATTCATGTTGATCTTTTTGTATCAATCAAGTTCAACATTGCAAGTCAAGCACAAACAGTAGTCACTACTTGGAGTTTCCCTTCACATGGATACATTATGGTTTGATTCAGAGTTGTTGACCTCTGAGTCTGAATTCAGAATTGTCTTTCTCTTAGATTGGTTGGCCATCAAGGCTAGAGAGCCCAGTCTGCCTTATTTACCTACAGCTAGGGAAAGAAATGATTGATTTCTCATTTTCCCAAAGGGCATCAGTGAATGCTAACAGCCTCATCTGGGATTTGAACCCATTATGTCATCTACACTTCACCCAAATAAATATAAGAGAAAGATAGACCGATATAACCAAGTGAAAATAAGCAAAGGAAGGAAAATAGCTGATAATAAACTTGATGAATAAAAATCTCAAAACAAGCAAGAAATATCAAATACCATAGGACTCAAAGTGTCAACAGAATGGCAGACATTGAAATAGCTGAATTTGAATACAGCTTTGAAGATCAATTTGATCCCACTGCCTTCACTGAAAGAATGTGAAGTAGTTCTTTTTTTAAATATAGTATTAAAAAAAAGAAGAAGAAAGAAGCACTTGCAAAGAACAGTTCAGGAAGGAATGTTAAACTTTTTCCTTTTTGAATGTTTTCATTTTAGTAATACAAAAGATTTTGCTTAAAAGATTTTATCCAGCAAATATTCTAGTTATTGAAAAACTCAGTTATTTTTACAATAAAATAGTCTTAATTCAAATTTTATTGCAAAATCAAAATGTTGATAAATACATTTTATACTAAGATTAGAAAAAGTAGAAACAGAAGAATTTTCCAACTTCAAAACTCTTTGGATATTTGAACTTCAAGATGACTTTCTTTCAAACAATTCTTTTTTCAGTTATAAAATTTTATACAAGAAACTAATTTCTGAAAACATGAAAATTATGTCATGGAAACAAAGTTCAAACTGGAAAATATTAGATGATTCAAAATCTTTTCATATGACAGTGATGTTATTCTTATGTAGTTAGTCAAGAAAATGGAAGGGGTGACACTATTCTTGAAAAAAGAGAATAAAAAAAACATGTAGACAAAACAAAGGAAGACTCTGGTTCTTTTCCTTAGCCATTAATAGATAATGGTTTAGAACAAATGGTTACTTATTCTAAGGTATGTAACAACATGATTTAAAAAATGATAGGAAATAAATTAAAAGATCTCAACAAAAGACTTTTATGCCTATAAAATTATTCTGTAAAAAGACATTTTAAGTCAGCATCCAGTTTATGGGATGCAATCATTTTAGATAAAAGAGATTTTTGAAAAAAACATCGAAAGGTTACATAGATGATTCAGTCAGAGGACACTATTCATGAAGGATAAAAAATACACTGATGACTGCCATATCTTGACAGATGATATCCATCCTTACTGCCAAAATTACAACACAAACATCCTGATTAATAACAAATTCAACTTGTGAAAAATATACAAGATCTGTAAGAAGATAAGGTAGTAAGACATCTGTACATAATTGGATTATAGTGATATATGCTTATACAACACTTATGCCACTCCCTGGGTCTACATAGGTACAGTCCAGTAATAAGTATAGCAAGATAACTGTTGTCTAAGCAAATAGCAGGTTTTATTTCTTTTAGACTTTTCCCCATCAAAGGATACCTACAAGTTAGCAGAGGTTTGATGCTGGAGCTACTTCTCCTGTTTTGATTTTGGAGTTAACTTCTCCTAGAAGAGTTGTTTTCACGACAGTTTTGTCATTTGACTGGAGTTCTTTCTACCTCATAAATGTACTACACATTGTACAAAAGACTTCATTCTGATACAAATGAGATGAACGCAGCAACACAGTGGGTTCAATTTTATTGTGAAGGACAACTGAAGTAACACTAAAAGGATTTGTCTTTACAGTTACTTTCCTGGATTCGTCATAGTTTTATAATAGAATGAGAGTGGTCATTATAACTTTTATGAGTCATTGAGGTGAAAAAAGCAACAGGAAATTTCAAGAGATAATTCTAAGAAGACCATTAATATCCAAGAATTTTTTTAGCGGAGGTTAAATACTTTTATTTATTTTGCAGTATCAGTCAATAAAACTAATTGAAAACCAGGAATTTATAGGTTTTCATTCTAGATAAGGTTCTTCAAGTAAATGTTGTATAATGACAAATAATAGAAAAATAATATATTTGGGAAATATGATTTTGTTAATCATAGAGCTTAAAGAAGTATAGACAGATATAAATCAATAAATATATAGTATCACTTATAAATGCAGCCTTACCAACTTATTATAAAAAGGTTAATTTTCTACAGAACTAAAGATACTAAGATTTTATTATTCATAATGGAACATTATACAATGAAAATAGATATCATTAGGTATTATTTATTTCCAAACTCTACAGGACAGAAACTGAAACCAAATATAAAATTGCACACATATATATAAGAGGTGTAGTTATTTTTGGACAGTTGCATATTTGTATTCTGGTTACAAGGTTTCAAATACAGTGAGTTTTGGTAATAAACAAGACCTAATAAAATCTATTTTGATAGTATAATGTTTCACTAGAAATAATAAAATCCTTGAATCTTTGGTTGAGAAGAAAATTAACATTTTATAAAACTGTTAAGGGACATACTTATTTATAGACAATGCTGTATAATTATATAATTAAAGAGATGGAAAAATGCATTTGAAAATTAGATGGAAGTGAATAAGACAACAAAATCTATAAAACTGTCGCAAAACTAGGAATCCATTAAAAGAGTTAAACAAGTCAGGCAGACAGCTGTCTTTAACATGATTTCTGCAGTTATAGCAGTTGTCATAGCAGCAACAAATTGTCTGTAAACAGCAAGCCAACTTTAGACAGATGATTGTTACTTGGAAAGAGATTGAATAAGAATGAGAGATGTAAGGCTAAGTTCAACCCAAAGATGTGAAAGCATAAACACATTTTCAAATTGTGCCTCTTATGTTTTTAAAAGAATCTTATAATCCAAATATTCTTCAGCATACTGACATTTAACTGATCATATGACAACTGTAATCTATTGATAGGTAATTATCACAATACAGAATTGAACGAGAGAAGGTCATTAACATGATACATGAAGTGGAAAATGTCAGGGAATAATAATTTTAAAATAACTCACTTTGTTGACTTGGTGCTAAATTTACAGAAATAGGGTGGCACATATATTTCAATAAAAGCATCAGTTTAAAGTCCAATCGCATAAAGATCAAATGGGCTCATTAATTATAAAACTTGAAAGTAATGGTATTTAGCATAAATCTGCAGTAGTAATCATATGAAATGAAAGTGCATACAGAACATATATAAAACAAGTAAATAATTTTGAAAATAAATTTTAAATCTAAGGTTATTAAAAAAAAATAAAACAGTCGGATTTCATTTTAAACTTATTTTAACATGAAGACAAATATTTTTGAAAGTGAAGTATTCATAGTAATGTCAGTGTTCCTTTTCTCTAAATTGTTCAAACTACCTTCAGGCAAGCCTTGTCTAAATTTATTTACAGTGGATAAGAAGTTAACACTTGAGTCAAAGCTGGTTATAATGACAGTAAAACAATTTCTTACTAGTGATGGTTAGCTGGAAAAAAAATATCTACATAAAAGAAAAGATTTACTGATTTTAATTTTTATATTATATTAAGTGAATATCCTTCTGTGAAAAATTTTAGAGTTTTGTAGAGAAATATATATTTTTTACTCAAAGTGTGTGATATTGAAGAGATTTGATTCAAACATTTCTGTATTTCATCCTGATTAATGCTAAGTAATTATTTGACACCACTAGTTTGAATAACAACCATTAAACTTAATTAGCAATGTTCAATTAAATGAAAAAAAATTATTTTAGTAAGACAATCATTTTCTTTTGAAATTTGAAAATTTAAATTCCCGATGATTAGTTACATCTTGTAACAACATGGCTTCTCAATGATTATTGTTAGAAGCTCTCTCTCAATGAGAGTCTTGCTTCCTCATTAATAATATTAATAGTAATAATAATGATAATAAAATGGTTTTAATAAGTATGAATTCCATATTTAGAACCTTTACATCAAATATTTGAGGGGAAAGATCTTCGCCCCAAAACCGGGTGTTCTGGTTATGATGCTAAACTGATGGTGAGGCTCTAATATCCTTTTATTGCCATTACTTACAGGTCCACTCTGACCCAGAGTGGTAGTACCCCATCTATGGTTCAAATACATCAAGTTATAGTATTAGATAGAAATAACCATATAATTGTGTGCAAATTATTTATATTAGATAAGAATGCTTGATACCATATAATTGAGGGCAAATAAATGATTAGGATTGATAAATCAAAAATGTGCATAGATAAAAAAGATTATTGCAATGGAACATTGGAACTATAAATAGTTTGATTCTAATCAAACATTTATGACTCAAAAGTTGGTTGGTATGCTGTTGAATAGACTAAATGTTCATGATAACTGTGCCAGTATTTCTTTTAAAAGAACATTGATCTTCTATAAAACTGATTAAGATAACTAGAGCAATATGTCATGCAGAGAATATGACCGAACGTAATCCAGGCATCATAGAAACAAAAAACAAAATGAAGCTGAAAGTATAACTGAAATCAGTTTTCTTATGAGAGTGAAGTACGAATGAAAAAAAAAATAGATTGATAAACTTACCATTTCAATATCTTTAAACAGCCATTCTCGTCCAATAAACAAGGGTTTCCCTTCAGGATGAGGAACTTCAAATTTGATTGGGAACATTTTCAGTTGGGGTGGTCGTAAAGGTGCAAATCGAACTGAAAAAGAATTTTTAAAATATTCAACTAAAGTATGATTCCAAAGAATAGGAGTTATTATTTGTGTGTAAGAGAGAGAGAATACATTATGGGAAAAAAAAGTGGTTTCAAGTTAAGGATTGAATGGAAAGAAAAAGTGATTAAAAAATGATTATGTAATTTGCCTTAGTTGCAGCCAAGACCATTTAAGAAGAATCTGAAGACAAAAGTATTTTAAAAAAACTATTTCATAAAATCTTTAAAAAATTAAATTCTCTTCAAATATACTGGCTTGTACTCATCTCACTTAATTTTTTTAAAAACAATTTCAATTTTACAATGGTTACAAGCAATAAAAGAAAAGAATATTTATCAATCATATTTCTTATGTTATCTCATGAAGTTCTCGAAAAAAATTAAGAGAGTTTTGTAGAGAAATATTTTTTAATTTAAGTAAATTACATTTAAGAGACTTATCAATCTAAATATTTTTATTTTCTGTGCAATTTGTTAGTCTTAACTAAGCAATAATGCTATGTAACCATTTTACATTTCAAGCTTGAAGAGCACATTATAAATCTGATTAGTATTTATTAGTACTAAATGTGAATTATTTTAGTAAGACAATTTACTTTTCCTTATTTCTAAGTTTAAAAATTTAAATTCTTCTTGATTAGTTTCATCTTGAAATACACCATGACTTCTCAGTGATTATTGTTTGTTGTTAGAGACCCCCACCTGATAAGAATCATTCTTTCCTCAAGAGAAACGAAAAGAAATTGGTTCTAATAAGTGTCCATACAAGATTTAATAGTACTATGTCAAACCATTTAGCTATCTATAAACTATTACCAATTATTAATATAGATGAATATTCCCACTACTGCATCCCTGGCATAGAACACTAGTAAATAGAGACTTTGATAATAAAAAAAAACACGGAGGGAAAAGACTGATATGAACAAATTGTACTTCATTGTACCCATTATTCATTTGAACATAATCAGATCAATCTACAAATAGCACTTTTGGTATCCATTCTTTGGCATAATCCATAAATATGAGCAGATCTGTTTTATAAAATCAGAGATAAGAGTGCAGTGTAGGTGACTCAGAGTATGTTCTCTGATCCTTTGAAACCAGACACCATATTTAATAAAACAAAGTCAGTCAAATCAAGAATCAGTGTGATGGATAGTCAGAATAGCTAAGAAAAGCAGAGTCATCAAATAAAGCTAGTTTTTACTTGAGATGACTTCAGAATTAAATATCTATATCAAGTTTCTGCATGCATGATAATATAACCAGAATTTATCAATTATCCAGTATGCAACATATACCAACTACAAGAAGCAAAATATAAAGTAAAATAAAAAATACAATGAAAGATTAGAATAATAAGAATTGCTGACATGAGAAATGGTCTTAACAAAGAAGGCACAATATTTTTCATGTAGGTCAAGCAATGGTTCAAAATTTTTCTTTTAAATCAAATCTTCTAAAAAAAAGCTGTAATGGAAAAAATAAGTTTGTTCAACTATAAATGAGACAGAAACAATCAACCAAAATGACTAAAATTAGATAAAAAGTTTGTTTACTTTTCTCAAGTGGGCAAGGATTAAAAAAATTGCTAAAATTAAGGTTTCTATAGACTATGTCAAAAATTGCCTGGCTAATACAAAATCTCCAAGAATATTGAGAAAATGAAATAACTTGATAAAGATAATTAAATGACATTTTTTTTACCATCAGGGAGAAGTCCAACACTGCCTCTAGTGGAAGCAAGACGTAAGGAAGACTTTCTTTTGCCAAACAACTGCAATTCTTCAATGGGTCCTGGGGCAGTAGCTGTAAAAAGAAGACAATAAAGGGTTAACAGAAAATAAGAACAATAATAAAAAAGACAAAAATAGTGTTTCAATCTAAAAATACTGTAGCATAAATGACTTCCATCAAAAAGTCCACATTAAATGAGTTAAACAATAAAGAGTCTTATCTTGTGAACATTTTTCTTTTTTCTTACTTCAGTGTTTCAGTTAGTATACTTTAAATAGAAAAGATATATGGACAAGATTGATTATAATGCAATACTAGTATGCAGATAAAAAAATGATATAAATCTGTTTAATTCATCCTTTTTTGTAAAATACTAAATCAAGTAATTGAAGGAATCAAACCCAATAATCCAAGCATCAACTATATTGATGGAAAATAAAACTAAAATGCCCTGTATGATGATACTGATTTTGAATACTCTTGATACACCTCTTATTTTGGAACCTTTGCAAATCTTAATTTGTGTAATGATTATTTTCTCTCTATTGCCATCATGTTTAATAAGAATAAATTCAAATACATATTCGGGGTACTGTAATTTTATTTTCAGTCAGTGTATTTTCCTACTGTATGAACTAAAATAAAATCAATAAATTTTCTATAGAAAAGTCCAGGTTTTAATTCTTTTTACTTGATGATGATTTCCCTATTGCTATTTAAATATACCAGTTTAAATCATCATTCACTTTTATAACCTCAGCCTGTTCTCTGATTTTTCATGAAAACAATACTATCTACTTGTTTATTTAGAGTTTGAGTTTTGTTTAATGGCATATCAACCTCTGTGGGTCATTTAATGCCTGAAGCGTTAAATTGCTTTTGTCTTTTGTGCATATTTTAGGTTTTAAGGTATGAATTTTAGTTATGTTTTATTATATTTGACTAGATCTTAATGAAGAGATTGATTTCTTTTAGAAAGCTTAAGATTTCCTCTGGTTTGGAGTTTTTGAAGAGGTTCTTTAAATTGTTTGTTTGGTAATGTTTAGGGCGAATTTGTTTAAACCTGTCACAGTTTATGAGAATGTTTGACTGTGAGAGGTACTTTGCATGTTAGACATACTGGGGAGTCTTCCCCTTTTAGGAGGTGTGAATGGGTAATGTGGGTGTGACCAATACAAAGTCTGGAGATTATCACTTCTTCTTTTCTATTTCTTCTATAACCTGCTGGCCATTCACCTGTTATCTTGAATAGAGTGGAGCATGTTCTGTGTTTGATCATCCCAAGATTTTTGCCATTTCTTGAGTATAAATTTGTTAATAAGTGGTTTTAGGTCGATGTATGGAATTTTTGTATTGGCTATACTTGTCTGGAGTGCATTTTTTGCAGCTCTGTCTGCCCTTGCATTTCCCTGTATGCCAATGTGGCTGGGTATCCAAGTAAGAATGATGCTATTGTTTTTAGAAAGAGTGTTCATTTTATCTAGTAGTCTTGTGATGAGAGGAGTTGATGAATCTTTGCTCTGTAGAGCTTGGAGGACTGATTTGGAGTCTGAGTAGATGATAAATTTAGAAGATTTGTGATTTGCTATAATGTTCATTGCTAGATCAATAGCTATGACTTCTGCATTATAGATTGAGGATTCATTTGGAAGACGTTTTAATAGTTCTTGGTTTTGGAAGACAGCAGCACAACTAACTTTCATTTCCTGTTTGGATCCATCTGTATAGATGTGGTGGTGGTCTGGGAAGTTGTTTTGGATGTTGAGGAAGTTTTCTTGGAAGGTGATGGGGTGTGTTTTGGTTTTAGAAAGTTTAATAAATAGCTTTATTATTGGTTGGTTTAGGGTCCATGGTGCTGTTTTGGGGAGGATTGTGTTATGTATTATTTTGGGATTGATTTTGATTTAATTTAGGAGTGTTTGAATTTTTAAATTAAAAGGTTTAATTACCTTTTCTTTATTTTCAAAAAGGTTTTTATATCTTGTTTCCATGATACAATTATAGGCAGGGTTTTGGGGACATGAGATGAGTTTAATATAGTATTGGAGTGCAAGTTTATATCTTCTCAAGGAAAGTGGGGCTTCATTTGCTTCTATGAATAAACTTTCAATAGGAGGGGTAGTGAAGGCTCCTAGGGCAATACGGAGTCCCAGGTGATGGATAGTTTCGAGTTCTCTAAGATAAGATTTCCTGGCTGCTCCATATATGAAGCAGCCGTAATCAAGTTTTGATCGTATTAGACATCTGTATAATTTGGTTAAGGTTTTTTTTTATCAGCACCCCAGTCTGTGTGAGCTATGGTTCTCAGGAGTCGGATAGTCTCGATGCATTTGATCCTTAGTTGTTTAATGTGTGGGATGAAGGATAATTTTGGATCAAGAGTAAGGCCCGAGAATTTGTATTGCTGGGTTATGGGTATTTCAGAGCCATTTAATGTTAGAGTGGGTTGATTATGAATTTTTCAGATTTGGCAGAAATGCATGCATTTGTTTTTATCGCGGGAGATTTTAAAACCATTTTTCATGGTCCATTTTAATATTTTGTTGATGCATGGTTGCATTTTCCTTTCTATGGTCACCATGTTTTTAGAACTCTAACAAATGAGGAAGTCATCGACATATAATGATCCATTGATTTCTGGGGGTAGGCAGGTTGTTATTTTATTTATTTTAATCATGAATAGGATCACTGATAGGATACTACCCTGAGGTACACCTATTTTTTGTTGTTTTGGATCGGAGAGTGTATTATTTATTTGTGTTTGGAACGTCCAGTCTTCTAAGAAGTGTTTTATAAAGATGGGAAGTCTGCCTTGTAGGCCGAGGTCTTTGAGTATGCCGTATGGCCAGGTTGTATCATAGGCTTTTTCTAGGTCAAAGAGGACTGCAACTAGATGTTCTTTTTTGATGAATGCTTCCCGGACTATTTGATCTGTGGAACTTCTTTTGGCCCTGAAGCCTGTTTGTAGGTTTGAAAGGAGGTTATTGGATTCAAGGAACCATGTTAGTCTTAGATTGATCATTCTTTCAAGGGTTTTGCTGGTGCAGCTTATTAAAGCTATGGGTCTATAACTGGTAGGGTTTGTAGAATCTTTTTGTTTTTTGAGGATAGGAATGGTTTTGGCTTGTTTCCATATAGTAGGGATGTTACCCGAGATTCTGATATTGTTGTATATATCTAGAAGAGATTTTAAAGATATCCTTGGGAGCTCTTTGAGGATGGTGTAGGGAATTTCATCAGGACCAGGGGCCGAGTTGTTGGATTGGATATTGAGTTTTGGAGTTCGGTTAGGGTGAAGGGTTTGTTATAACTCTTGGTATTGTCAAAAATGAATTTTATTTTGTTCTTTTCCTCTTCGATTCTGATTGAGTTAATTTGACTTGAGTAATTTTTTGTAGATGAAATTTTCTGCAATCAGGTTGGCTATGTGCTTTTCATTTGTAGCTTTTGTGTTTCCTTGAGAGGTGATTTATTGGTTTGTCAATGTTTTTATTTGCTATTTTCTTTATAAAATCCCAAATTTTTTTTGGATTTGTATTAAAATTTATCTTTGAAGTGAATGTTCTCCAGGAGGATCTTTTAGCTTCTTTGATGATATGTTGGGTTTTTGCTCTTTGTTGTTTGTATTTGTTTAGATTTTCTGATGAGGGGTTTGTCTTGAATTTCCTGAGAGTTGCTTGACATTCTCTTATCATGTTTTTGCACTCTTCTGTGAACCATGGTTTATTGTGTTTTCGAGATATTGTGGTTTTGGGGATGGTGTTATTTGCTATGTTAATGAGGGTGTTGGTAAAATGTATTAAGGGTTCTTCTTGAATTGTATTTGACACTGGGATTAGTGTGGTAAGGCATAGTTTTTTGTAGGATTTCCAGTTTGCTCTTTTGAAGTTCTATCGTGGAGGTTTTATTTGTGGTTTTAAATTTTTAATTGTGGAATTTTCTATTATTTTTGGTAGTGGTCACTGCTGCAGGGGTCTTTGTACACTCTCCAGTTATAATCTGTAAAGATTGATGGATCACTAAGGGTTAGGTCTATGGCATAAAATGAACCTGAGGATGAGTTAAGGTGGGTCTGAGAGTTCTGATTATAGAGGCATAAGTTATTTCTATTGATAATTTTTTTTAAAGATCTGGCCTCTTTTGTTTTGTTGTTTTACTTCCCCATATCATATTGTGGCTGTTAAAATCTCCCATCAAGATAAATGGTTTAGGGAGTTGTTCTATTAGATTGTTTAATTCATTTTCATTTATGGGGTCATGAAGTGGGATATATAGTGAGCAGATGGTGACGGTTTCACGTAAGGTTGCTGAGACTGTAATTGCTTGCAAACAAGTGTTGATGCTGATTTTATTTTGGGGGATATCTTTCCTAATTAGGACTGATACTCCACCTGAAGCTCTTTGTCCAGTATCGTGTATGTAGTCATATTGTTCAAAGCTTTTTATATTTAGTTTGTCACTATGTTTTTTGAAGGTTTCTTGGAGGCATATGGCAGTAGGGTTGAGTTCAGCTCTTGATAGAAGTAGTTCATCATAGTTTGCTTTGTAACCACGGCAGTTCCATTGAATTATTTTATGGGCCATGCTTTTTAATCTTTGTGTGTTTAATGTTTATTTTGTTTAGGTGTAGTTTTGGTTTTAGTATTTTGTTTTTTCATTTGGCTGGAATCAGAAACTTCAAAAGTTTCTAGACTTTTCAACCTGATTTTGAGGCTTTTGGGGAGTTTAGGGTTTCTCTGTGTTGGAGGACTTCCTTGGCTTTCAGTTTCCATCAGTTCGAATTTATTCTCAGTTTCTATTAGTGAGATTTGTGGTTTATGTTTGTTACTTTCCTTCTTCCAAGGAGATCTTTTTTGGGGGGTTAGCGGTGGGCTTTCAGTATTGTCCAATTTTTTTTTTGAGGAAGATTGTTAGGTTTTGGAGTGATGCCTGGAGTTTGTTGTTGTTTGGGTTGAGTTATTGTTTGGTTTATTTTTTTGGGTCTTCAGTTTCGTTGCTATGTGGGTGTAGGTTCTTCTTTGGATCTGGTCCAGCATGGAGCTTAGTTGTCCAGTTGGTCAAGCTTTCCCTTAATAATTCGAGTAGGGTCTTTAATTCTTTTATGAGATTTGTTATATCAAAGTGGGGAGTCGTTCCTTGATTTTGGGTAGAGTAGTTTGTGGGTTTGACTTTTTCAATGAACTTCCTCACTTCTGGATAGGATATATTTTTGGTGTGTTTTACTTCTAGTATTCTTTTTTATTTTCTCCATAATTCACATTCTTTGGAATCTGCTGAATGATTTTGTTTGCAGTTTGCACATTTTGGGGGTTGTTGGCAATCTATGTGGTTTCCAGTTTCTCTACAGTTCTTACATATTGGAGGTCTGGTATAATTTTCTTTGTGATGCCCAAACTTTTGGCAATTATGGCATCTCAAAGGATTTGGGACATAGGTTTCTACTTTTGTTATTAAATAGCCGATTTTTATTTCTTTAGGTGGTTTTGGAGTGTTAAAGTTTAGAATATAAGTATTTGTTGGGATTATTTGATTGTTCCTTTTTATAGATATTTGTTTGGCATCAGTGATGCCTTGTTTACGGAGGTTATTTTTTATTTCATCTAAAGTGCACAGGGAGAGGTCTGGGCTTCTCACTATACCCTTTGATGAATTTAGGGTATTGTGGGGGGTAAACTTTAATTTCTAAGTTGTAAAAATATTTTTGTTTTAGTAGTAGGCCTGAGAGAGTTTATTTTTCCACTTCTATCAGCAGGGTATTGTTGATTAGTTTTTTTTACAGATTTTGCTTTGATAAAACTGTTAAGGGTTTTTTCAGTAATGAAGGAGACAACTTTGTGATTTGAGTATCCTCCAATGACTCCAGCACAATAAATTTGGGGAAAAGGGTCTGGTCAGAGTCATTGTCAGAGTCAGACTCTGCATGCGGACGCTTTAATTTGGGGCTTTTTTCGCTTGGGTTTTGGCTTTGTTTTGTATCCATGGGGATTTTTGCTGAGTTCACTTACTGTGCTCCCCACCCACCATGGAGTCCTATGAAGGGAAATGCACAAAGGGGGAAACCCATTCACTTTGGCAAATCAGGGCTACACATTCAGTATACTCACACTGAGGAAACGGACCAGCAATTTTGGATCTCTAGGTTTTCATTCCCAAGTTTATTACTCACCTAGAGACAAGAGGGGAAACATAGGTCTTTCTTCAGTGTGATTGACCCTACAGCCACTGCTTTCTGCTTTGGAGACCTACAAAGGGTTTTTTGCAGGCCTACGAAAGAGGGCTTGGCATGATCAGCCAATTGATCGGATTGGGCCTCTCCAACCGCCCTTATAGCCCAGTAAGGGCCAAAGTGGAGTGTTGCTAATCATGTGGCCACTTAGGTAATTGGGTCTCAGACAGCTCAGCCACCAGGATCCCGTCCTAAAGCATCACGGGTCGCCACCCATGGCCAACATGTGTCCTCTTTGGGCAGTCTTACCCCTCTACTGAGATGCAGTTGGTGTATTCTACAGCCCCAGCCAACAGGGTGGTGTTTATTTAGAGATTAAGGCTTTTAATTATATATCTTATAGCATATCAACTCCTTTAAAAACTAAACAAAAAAAATTTCTTAGGAAAAAACAAAAAAAAACAACTTTTTTTCATAAAATCTTCTTTAGTGATGATCTAAGTTTGAAACTATTTGAGAACAATAAAAAAAATAGACAACATAAAAGAAATATTTGTTTTATCAATTTTGTTCATCTTTATACATATACATCCTGTCTGAACAGTGCTAACTATTGTGATTTTATGGATAAAACTTTATTTGCATGGTACAAGTACCAGTCTCACAGTTTCAAAGTGTATTTATAAATAGCAAAACTCCTTCTCATGTATCTAAGCTTACTCATAAATTCTTTGAATATGAAAGATTTACAGGAGAAAAGGTAATGGAACTGTTGGATTGTTTGGGGAGGGGACAGATGGGTATCGGCCATCTACAAATTGCCAGCAAATATTTACAGACTTTCTCATCAGTAGGATCAGTAGATAAGCCAATCAGGGAAGACTAAGGTATATATGAACAATGGCAAATTACAAAGTGTAGATTTAATGCAGCCTTGTTACTGAGAAGGTGTATCTTTTGTATTGCACAACTAAAAGTAAGATGGCTACCCGAATTTCAATAGGTCATGGGCCCAGAGCAGCAAAACTTTTTCTTGATGGCAATGAATCCAAGTTATGAGTTTTGGGAAGTGAAGTTCCTGAGATATCTTAAAATTCAACATTTACATCAAATTATTCTGTCACCAACAGATCAAAGTGATGATATTGACTTCACAGAAAAGAATGCTACCGTCTTTGCTGTGTTCATTCAGTATTTGGACAATAAAAGTTTGTCATTAGTAATAAGAGATGCATGAGACAATGGAAGAAAAGCCTTAACAATATTAAGGGAACATTATTTGTCAAAAGGAAAGCTGAAAGTTATTTCCCTCTATACAGAGCTAACATCTTTGAGAAGATTGGAATCAGAGTCTATTACAGACTATATAGTAAGGACAGAGAATATTTCTAATGCCCTGATTGAAGCAGGGGAAGTTATAAGTGATGGACTTCTGATTGCTTTGGTACTCAAAGGATTACCTTCGAATTTTAAACCTTTTAAAGAAGAAGAAGAAAACCTTGACTTTTTCTGAATTTAAAGTATGTTTAAGAAGTTATGAAGAAACAGAATGTATGTGTTATCCCCCAGATGAATCTAATAATATATTACAAATGAAGACCACATTTAAAAAGATTAACCCAAGGAATAAACTTGGGGTAGGTACTCATCCTTGCTATGATTATAAATCAGCAAGTTATAATTATAACAATTACCAGAAACCTTAGCTTAGTAGAGAGGACTATAAAATCCCCCACCTTAGGGAAGAAAAATATTGTTTGTTACGTTTGTGGGAAGAGGAGCCACAAAGCATTTGAATGTAAAAAGCCCAAATTTAGACCAAAATTTTAAACCAGGGAACTCTTTCGTTGAATTAGCGGATGGGAGTCGAGTGAATAACATAGTGCTGAAAAGAGGTAACGCCTGCATTTATCTATGCAATAGCAAAAGAAACATGTGCAGATGTATCTTAAAAAATGCTTTATATATACCAACATTTAAATAAAACTTATTTTCAGTACAAGCAGCAACAAAAAATGGTGCATACATAAGTTTTGAGTGTGACAACTGCCAATTAATTTACCCTAATGGAGCAGTTTCAAACATAAGACAAAGAACATTTGTATTATCTGAAAAAAACGTTTCTGCCAGAAATGCCACTTATGACTTCCATACATGGCATAAAATCTTAGGCCACTGTAATAAATCTGATATCAAAAAGTTACCCAACTTAGTAAAAGGAATGAAGATAAAACCAACTCCAAATTATGCTCTTAACTGTGATATATGAGGTAACTTCAATAAGTTTCCAGACCTTTTTCATATGGGCACTTTTATTGATAGTACACACATGAAACTCTAGTCCCCTTTGAAGGAATCTCCTCCGGCTGCAATGCACTTGTTGTACCCTTCCAACAACTCCTGGAAGGCCCCATGGAAGTCCTCTTGTGTGAGTGTGTCAATGATCTTCATCCCAGCCTCTTTCATCTCCTCAATTGTCTCATAATGACAGCCTCTAAGTTTTTTCCTTGAGCTTAGAGAATAACCAAAAGTCACAGGAAGCAAGGTCTGTGGACTGGTGCATTGTCCTGGTGGAAATGCCACTGACCTGATTTCAAGAGTGCTGGCCTCTTCTGACAGAATCTCTTCCTGAACTCCCTTAAAACCTCAACATAGTATTCCTTGTTGACAGTCTGTCCAGTAGAAACCCAGTACATGTAGATCATGCCAGTGCTGTGAAAAAAAGGGATCATCAAATGTTTGTGGATGGATTTGCTCTGTCTGGCCTTCTTGGGTCTGGGAGAGCCAGGCATGCTTCCACTGGGAACTCTGTCTCTTGGTCACAGCAGTAGATCTAGCTTTCAGTGCAGGTTACCAGAGCATCAAGAACTGTGGGATCTGAATTGATCAGCGACCATCTCCCTGCTGTCATGACAACATTGATCTTCTCAGAGCACCCTTGGGACAAACTTAGCGCAAATCTTCCGCATTTTTAGTTCCTTGTGAATAATTGTGTGTACAGTTCCCACACTGACATCAAACTGTGCACTTATTGTCTCTACAGACACACGATGGTCCTTATCCATGAAATTCTTTATTTGGCCAATCAACTTTGGCGTTCTGACTTCCTTACTCCTCACACACCTCTCATCATCCCTCACAGACTCCCTGCCTTTCTTGAATCTCTTATGCCACTCAAAAATTGATGCTCGATTCATGCAAGATGCTCCAAAAGCAGTCTGAAGCATTCCATACGTTTCTCTGGCATTTTTTTTTCCAAGTTTAAAATAGAATTTTATTGCATGTCGTTCTTTTAAAGTGTCCTCATGTCCAGATTGCATTTTTGAAATTCACCAGCAGTGACAATCAGGTTTTAGCAGGGTGTATTCCAATTCCTGCTGTAGCTGTTCATTTGAACCTGAAATAATAAAAATTGGTCAGTCATCTCATAAGATGTATAGCAATAACATAGTGAATTTTCAAGAGTCTACAACAATTTTAAATGCCTGTACAAAAAAGTCAGGAAATTATTGAAGGCACCTCATATGTATTTAAGAGAAGATGTCTAATGAGAGAAATAAGACATTGGATTGCAAGGCAACAAAAATCCTTGCACTTGTACACAGTGATTTAGCAGGCCCTTTTCAACCCTTAGCAAAGGAAAGTTATGAATATGTAATTAATTTTATTGATGTCTATTTTGGCTTCATAATGTTATATTTCTCAAAATATAAGTCCAACCCTTTGCTCGCTAAAATGAGATATCTAGCTGATATTGCCTCTTACGGCCATGTAAAATGTTTACAGACAGACAACAGAACAGAATTCACTTCTGAACCTTTTCAATGGTTACTAAATAGAATCAAACACAAGCAGTCAGCTCCTTATTCTCTGCATCAAAATGGGACCACTGAACGGTCATGGTGAACTTTATTTTCTATAGCAAGGTGTCTCCTTATCAAGTCAAAATTGCCCCAAAACTTGTGGGTTTATGCATTGATGGCTTCAACATATATTAAAAATTGTTATGATAAAAACACAAGAAAAACTCCATATGAAAGTTTTATCAGTTCAAAACCAAACTTAAATAAAATGCATATTTTTGGCACAACTTGTTTTTGTTATGTACAAAATAAAATGAAACTGGATCCTCATTGTGAAAAAGGCGTCTTTATTGGCTATGATAAACAAAGTCCAACTTACTTGACTTATTTTTTGGAAACAATGGCTATTAAAAGAGTTAAGTGTGCAAAATTCACCAAATCTTATGATAATAGCTCACTATCAAAACCAGATAAAAATACCGAATATCCAGAATACTTAATTATATATGACATAGAACCAAAAGACAACCTAAACACTGAAGGGGAGAGGCAAATAACCCCTTATCCCATCTGACAGAGAAAAAGACCAGATTTTTTAAAAGTATAAAACTTTGAATTTGGTAGGGTTGATTACTGCTGTACTTTGTGTATGATTTCCACAAATTACTCTGAGGCCATAAACTCTGTGGATTTAAGTAACTGGATTTTAGAATTGGGGAGAGAATTTGATTCCTTAATAGAAAATAATACTTTTGAATAGCAGAAGGCTTAAAGAAATAAAAATATTGTAGATGGTTTTTTACTGTAACATTTTACTTATTTGACTACACAAAATTTTGTGTAGTCACCTATGTATGTTTAAAATGCCTACAAATACCCATCATTTTATTGTGAGTAGATGATATATTGATAGCTTCAAAAACTGAGGCACACCTTATACAAATTAAGACAAGATTGAACTCTAGATTCAAAATGACTGATCTTGGGAAATTATCCTGGGTTTTAGGAATACAATTTGAATGCGAAAATAATACTATAAAACTGAATCAATCTAGATATACCAAGAAGATATCAAAGTTTAGCATGGCAGATTGCAAACTATGCTCAACTCCATGTGAAATGGATATAACAAAAACAAGTGACAAAGTCCATTTAATAGATAGCAAATCTTATCATTGAATTATTAGCAGTCTGATATATATATAATGGTTGCAACAAGACCAGACATTTGTTATACAGCTACTAGATTGTCTCAAGACCTAGTAAAATCAAATTCTTTCTATTTAATGAAGACAAAACACATCTTACATTATTTAAAAGGCAAAATCAATCAGTCACTAATATTTAAGAAATTGCAGAAATCCTTGAAATTTGAAGGATTTTGTATTAATTTGAGTGACCAAAAAGTGTGAGTGGATTTTGCTTTTTCAGTCGTTTTGTCAACATTTAAAGTGGAATTTATTGCTATTTCATTAGCAAGCCAAGAAGCCCTATATCTTAGAGCACTGTTGAGAACTATGACAGAACTTGAGTCACTTTAAAACCTAACAACTATTCATTGTGATAATCAGTCCAGTATTGTCTTGGCAAAAAACCCAGGTGTTCATCAAAGAATGAAACATTGATATAAAACTTGAGTTTATACGTGATGAAATAAATAAAGGGTCCATTCTTTTAGAATACCTTGAAAGAGAGAAAAATGTAGCTGAAGTGTTCATGATGCTAATAACAGGAATAAAATTAAACACTTTTAGGAAGATTACAGTTGGTAATATATTCTT
This sequence comes from Sepioteuthis lessoniana, assembly GCA_963585895.1. Classification (NCBI taxonomy): domain Eukaryota; kingdom Metazoa; phylum Mollusca; class Cephalopoda; order Myopsida; family Loliginidae; genus Sepioteuthis; species Sepioteuthis lessoniana. The sequence goes on from CAUZXS010003304.1 coordinate 125,207, forward strand.
AACTTAGTAAATTAGGCATTATAAGCCCAGTTGACCAGGACAGAAAAATACATCAATTGCATGTCAGCAGAGGGGTAAAACTTCCCCAAATAAAGTGTCCAGGATATAACAATAAATCAGTCAATTAATCTTCACTAAAAAAAAAAAAAAAGAAAAAGCTAAATCACAAATTGTGTTGTTTTTTTTGTCGATTAAACAAAAATTGTATTAATACTAATAATTAAAAAAAAATTATTCATATTTTTTATTTTAATATGTATTTCTTTTAAAGGTGGAAAATTCCATCTTATACCCCCAAACAGGTGGAGTGTTGGATTGTTTTGGAGGGACAGAGGGTATCAGCTGTCTACAAATTGCTAGCAAATATTTATAGACTTTCCCATCAGTAGGAGCAGTACATGAGCCAATCAGGGAAGACTAAGGCATATATGAACAATGGCAAATTACAAAGTGTAGACTTAATGCAGCCTTGTTACTTAGAAGGTGTATTTTTTGTACCACACAACTAAAAACAAGATGGCTACCAGAATTCCAATTGGGATGGTTATCATCAAATCCTGATCTGAATCCGAATGAATATCTCTGGTCAATTGGGAAGATGAAATTACATGAAGGTGGCAAACAGTATTACAGTAAAGTAGGCCTATAGGAAGCAATTAAAACTACTATGTTGGGAAATGACAATGCTGAAGTAAAAAAAAAAAGTAACAAAATTAATGCATAATACTAGCTGTTATTGAGAAGAAGGGTCACCATATTAGAATGTAAAGGATTCAAAGAATTATCATATGTTTGTTCTTTGTTCTACTATAGGTGTTGATCAATTTTTGAAGATTTTATTCAAGTAGAATGTGATTATCTGGTTTTGTCTAATAACCTCAGACAGCAGTTTTTTAAAATACATCAAATAACTTCACTAAAACACATTAATACTACCAAAAAAATAATTCAGGCTTTGTTTAGACATCCAAATTGATTGTTTAAAATTTGACATTTTTTTTCAAACCACATATGAATTACTGAAATTTATGTGATTTGCTTAATAACTTCTGAAAGTGTATATATATTCATGTGTGTGTATGTGTGTGTGCACATATTGGAATTGCTAATGCTTTTAGGAAAGGAATGCATCTATCTCTCCTTTTCCTAGTTATAAGTAGTAGGGGCAGACTAAGCTCTTTAGCCTTGGTAAGACAACCAACCAAGGAGAGGTAAAACTCTGAATTCAAATCTATAGTTCCCTAAGTTTTACAGATCTTGGGGCACACTTTAATCATGCAATGAACAAATGAAAAAGCTGATGAAATGGGATAGGTGTATTGGTATAAATGATAGTATGTGTGTTTAATGCAATGTATACAGATGTGCATGAATAAGTGAATGAATTGATATATAGAAAGTTTTTCACAAATTTAGAAAAAGAAAAGAATTGTGTTCTCAAGACATAACACATTTTTTCCTTTTGTTATCTCTCATCCTTTTAAATGAAAATAAATTCTTTAAAAGAAAGAGCAATATTGAAAATTGAAATACAGTAAAAGTAAATGTTATCAAAATTTTTTTAATAAAAAAAGTAATAATGGTCAAAAAAGAAAATCATAAATGTACCAAGAAAATAATTAAGAATTTCAGAAAAAAGAGAATTTACTTTTTTTTGTTATTTCTCAGATTTTATTTAATAGATTTTGTTTATATTGCTCTTAATTTACATACTTCTTAATATCAATTTGCATTTTGTTATTGTAAAGACATTTTTGAAGATATCTTAGGCTTAAAAATTGTGAATGTCCTCTGAAATTTAGAACAGTATTACCAGACATTCTCTAAATATTTTATTATTAAAAAAAGTGAACTAAAGGAGATACAGCTGTTCCACACTAACATATATATATATATATATATATATATATATATATATATATATATATATATATTTACTAATCTAATATTTACCAGTATTCACGGTACCAGAAAAAAACAAAAAAAACCCTGGCCAGGAACAAGAGAAAAAAGTATCTCAAATCACCGCCCAGGGGAAAAAGAAAAAATTTTGGGTCAAAAAGAAAGAAAAGGCCAACCTCGTCCGACCCCTTGAAAAAAATCAAGGGATATGCAGTCAGTGGTCAAAAGAAAACCAAAAAACCCTCCGCGAATCCTGCAATGCTACAATTACTAAAGTGCTCAACACAAGACAATGGAACCAATCATAAAAGTCGAGTTTAGGCTTCCTGATGATCCATTAAGGTGAAACTTTAGTAGAAGATTTTCGACTCGCGATTTAGGTTAATTTCATATATATATATATATATATATATATATATATATATATATATATATATATATATATATATACATATATACGTAAGTATGTATGTGTATGTAAAAATCGATAATCCGTATCATGATCCAATTTTTATATATTGGCATGTCATCATACATAACTCAACAAAAATTTCATATTTTAGCAAATCTTACATTTACGCAGTAGCATTAAACCAATCTAACTATAAAGAATCTAACTATAAAGAATCTAGTTCAACTTGTAACTTTATTGTGTGGGTTCCCACTGAACCTGATTATTATAATTTTTCAACGGATATAACTATTAAATGCTAATTATAGAGTACTCACTCCTATTTCTTAATTTGAAATTAATTATGATATTACTTTTATTAATAGGATGGGACTCAAAATCATGATTAATAGCCACAGAAAGCAGCCTTTAAGCTAGTGATATAAATGAAAAATGAATATTTGTCTAATTTTGGTTAATCATTAAAAATTGAAATCAACATCATTAATACAGTTTTATCACATATTCTAGACTCTTTAAAAAGTGTTTTAAGCATCTGAATTATTACATGGCCAATCTGTCAATATTTTGTAAGGTACTACTAAGTTGGGGGGGGGAATCAAAAACTGAAAGGTATGTACATTTAACTCTAGAAAATCTTATCAATACTAATGATTGAAATGAATTAAATTTTGTTTTCAGTGTATAAATCCATTTAAATAGTTGAAAAACGATATATCAAACAATATAAATATCTAGTGAAAGAAACTTATGAAATAAAAAGATATATTAAATGGTTTGCATGTCTGTAAAGTGAGGAAACAATAAATACAGAGCTGGAGAAGTAAGAGATAATAGACAATCAACAAAAACAGAAAAAAATTAGTAGCTAGAAAGAAAGGGGAGAAAAGAAATAATGTGTAGAGGTGATCAGAAGCTAAACAACTCATTGAAATTGCTTTAGTATCATGTAATTATTTTATAATTATATAAAACTGTTTTCATTATGTGACACAGACTTTATAATAAGCAAGCATTTTTTTTCTTGGTATAAATGCAATATTTTTTCAAGTTATTTCTTTTATTAAACTTCTATACATTCTGACCAAAACAAATTTTAAACAAACTCACTAACAGACTGTTCTCATTCTTGAATATGCTTACTTAAAGGCTAGCCCAGCGTCAAGTCAGATCTATTTATAGAATTTATACTATAATTAATTGCAAATAAATACTCAATAATTAACATTTGATAGTTTTCATCTTTAAGAAACTATAATGATCAGTGTGACTGCCAATGAAAAACCCTATAATATTGGAAATTGCTTTATTCTCTAAGATACAGCATTTTAATGTTATTGCACTAACAAAGATTTATCTACCATATGTCATTTTTGCTATTACATTAACATACATACAAAAATAGGAACATCATAACATAGATATTTTAAAAAATAATACAATATCTGCCTCATTATTGTTATTTAGTATTGAAACAGTATTTGAAATTTATGTGCAAATAGTAATGATTAATTAGATAAATTTCCCTATGATGTGCCATTTACAAAAATTATATCATTATAATATTAATAAACAGATATACCTTTTAAATTGATTTTGTCTAATCAAGAATCAACATTAAAAATGAGAGTTGGGAGTGTGTATCTTTAAGAAAGACTACATGTAAAATTTTTTTGTTTACATATACAACAAGAAAAAGTGTTTGAACATTGATAAATAAAAATAGAGCATCTCTAGCAACTAGAAATGGACAACCAATTTTTTTGGAAATAATTTGATTGGAAATGAATCATTGCTAAAGAAAAAGAAAAAACAGGATAGAAAATTGAGACTGACTGGAAGCAGCTTAGGAGTAAATAGAAATGTACTGTCAGGTTAATAATGAAGTTTCACCTTAGGCCAAAACATCCAATTATATTAATTTGGCACAAGAAAACACTATGTTTTAATTGTTCAATGTTTAATACTTTCTTTATTATGAAAGTCTTGATCAGGATGGATAAGTTTGAATGACTGAAGACAAGAAAAACTGACTGTATGCTTCTTCAAATAAAATAGAATTAACTCCGCTATTTTCCTATGTACTGTAAGCTCAAAATTTTATGCACAGACAGATCATGTCAGATAATAATATAAAAAAGCTCTGTATAACAAGCATTAACAACCTCTTTCTTTTTAATAGAATGATAGGATAGCTTTAAATAAAGACATTTTTTAACTTCATAGTTTGTGTTTTGTGCTTGCATTTTTTAAAAAATTTTGTGAGCCAGGGGCCCAAGGTTTCAAAGTTTTCATTTAAAAAAAATTGATTTTTTTTATAGCTTAGGAAGACTTCAGAAAATAAATCTGAAATATTGAAAATAGAAATATTTTTATTTGATGTTCATATTTCTATTACACTGAAAAGTTTTTCCTCTTTGTTTCACTGTGTCTAGATATTTGTTATATGAATTTAATTTTTTACCTAATCAAATTATCATTCCTACAAAAATTCCTTGATTTTTATTTTATTCTATTTTTTAATAAAATTTCATTCAAGATATATATGACAAAGATTATCATTACATATTAGATATTCCCCATAAATCACTTTTATGAAATAATCTACCACCCAACTTGGTGCTTGTATACCAGATACCAAATGATTGACAAGGACAGGACAAGGGTTCAATCTTTGTTGAAGGAAGCCTGGATTCTCGGGGAATTGAATGGGCCCTCATGATTGGCTATGGCAGCAATATAAGACATATGAGAGATTTGGTTAAATTCAAAAAAGTTAGTTCAGCTTAAAACATAAAAAAGTTAGGACAAATAATTTAACCACTATGCAGACACCCATACCCAATTAGGTGTTAGCTACCTAATATTTGCTAAATGAACCATATCTGCTATGAAGACTGTTCCCAGAAAAAGAAATGTAACAACCAAAATAAACATAAGAGTTTTTTTTCTAACCAACATGTTAGGAGATCAAGTGATAACTTTTTCATTACCAATTTCTTCCTTTTTATTTTCCTACTTTCAAGATCTACTTCATAACATCATATAGCTTATAGATCATTGTTATTTACATATAATACAGATACACAGAGATATATCTTTTTATAAACTTACTTGAGGGCCATCTAGTGTGGTCATTTATCACAAAATATTTATAAAATTTATTTTTCAATTTAGTTGCAAATAAATAAATGATTAAGGGGAAAAACTCTATGATTATCATTCTCATTTCAGGAATTATAATGATTATGGTAAGCAGAAATGCTGACCATATACTATCAAATTTGAACTGGATATTGCTCTATTCTTTCAATTAGAGCATTCTAACAATTTTTTTTTCTTTTTACAATAGGACATTTTTGCAGGGTCAGTGCAAAATGCACCCAAAATAAAGGTTACCTGGTATTTTTTTCATTTAAATTTTTTGAAGCTTAATAATTTGTGTATTTTAGTTCTTAATGAAAGTAAAAATATTATATATTTGCTTATATGGAATTATTTATGAGAGAGAAAAAGAGAGTAAAGGCAACTGTAACTTACTTGAATAAAGATTGTCTTCATTGGTCATTCTTACTACAATAGTAAAAGAGTGTGCATCATAATTTAATCTATGACTTTATGCTCTTAAAATGGAAGAACTGAAAGTGCATATTCACCAGGTAATGTCGTGGGAGCTAAAAATAACAAAACCACTCCAGAAACAGTTAAGAAAATTTCTAGTGTTTATTGCCAAAGAATCATTATTGATTGCGAAGTTCAAAATTTTTTCAAAGTTTCATTCTGGCGATGCATCTCTGAGGGATGAACCCAGACCAAGTTGCTCATCAGACTTTGATCAAGATGCTTTAAGAGAATTAGTGGAATTCAATCCATGAAAAAGCACTAAAGAATTAGCATTTGACCATAACACATCCCAATTCACAATCTGCTGTCATTGAAAAAGATAGGAAAAGTGAGCAAACTGGGCATTTGGGTTCCTCATATTCTTAGCGAAAAAATAAGGAATATTGCATATTCATTGCCACAAGTCTTCTTTCAAGGCAGAGAAATGACTTGTTTCTAAAGAATATCATTACAGGTGATGAAAAGTGAGTCTTTTATAACAATGTTCAAGATAAAAGGCAGTGGATTGACAAAGAAAAATCTCTGCCTCCTACCCAAAAGGCAGTGTTTCATGGAATAAAAGTTGTGTTATGTAAATGGTGGGATCACCATGATATTATCTATTTTGAGTTTTTAAACCACAATCAGCAACTGAAATGCATGCATGAAAATCTTCAAAGAAAATGCTGCACACTTGTCAATGGGGAAACATTGTGCTTCTCTGTGATAATACAAAGCCAAATTCAGCAAGAATCTTGCAGGAAAAAAGCTTGGATTTATTCCATCCACAAAATTCACCAAACCTTGCAATAAGTGGTTTCCATATTTTTCATTCCCAACAAAATGCTCTGAATGACAAAAAATTTTCACAAGAAGATAAGGCAAAAATGTTTGGGGAAAATTTAATGAGCTTGAAATCTGAATTTTACTTGAGATGAATCAACACACAACCTAATAAATGGCAAGAGGTGAGTCAAGATAATGGCAAATATGCTACTGATTGAAATTAATTGTTAAATTTTTCATGAATAAATAATATTTTACTAAAGTGGAAATTATTTATGACCCAACTGTAGAGATTACTTTTGGATGAATGTTATAACACAGCAAAAATTATATATTCCAGCAATAGCGTTAAAATGTACTCAGAGAATAAAATAATTTCCAATTCAATTTGCAACTTATGTGTACTAGTGTTCATTATCATAATTTCTCAATTATCATCATATCAGATAGAAATAATAAAGGTCCTAACAGAAATCATTTCTGATTAATTACAAATGAATAAAGAATTCTATATTTATCATTCTCCTTTGAGAAATTATATATATATATATATATATATATATATATATATATATATATATATATATATATATATATATATTAGTTTATCCTGTCAACTAATATAAAACAGCAGAGAAAAATATACATTTTGATTATTAAGGAATATAACACATCATCTAGGCCTAACTAATAAAACAACAACTTTAAGGCAAAATTCAACTTTCCTCAATAACATCGTCTCCTTCTAGGGTGATACACTGATTCCAATGCTTCTCTAAGAATTCGATGCCTTTTTTGTAGAATGATGTGTCTTTGGCTTCAAAATATGCCTCATTTTCCGATATCACTTCAGCATTAAAGTCAAATCTCTTTCCCTGGAGCATTTTTTGAGGTCTGCAAACAGCCAGTAGTTGCTGGGGGCCAGATCTGGAGAACAGGGTGGGTGTGGAAGCAATTCGAATGCAATTCATGTAGTTTTGCCATTGTGGCTATCGACTTGTGACACAGTGCATTGTCTTGGTTAAAGAGCACTTTTTTCTTCTTCATTTGTTGCTGTTTTTTTTTAGTGATTTCTTCTTTCAAACACACCAATAATGCTATATAATATTCAATATTGATGGTTCTTCCTTTCTCAAGATAATCAGTAAACAAAATACCTTCTGCATCCCAAAATACAGAGGCCAAAACCTTGCCAGCTGATGTTTGTATCTTTGGTCGCTTTGGACGGCTTTCACCCGCTGCTGTCCACTGAGCTGACTGCCGATGGAGGTGGAGCCATGTTTTATGCCTTGTCACATATTTACACAAAAACTCCTTTTCGTTGCATTGAAACAGTTGCAAACAATGCTCTGAATCAACCATGCATTGTAGTTTTTGATCAATTACGAGCAAATGTGGCACCTACTTTGAACACAGTTTTCTCGTTGACAAATGTTCATGCAAAATGGTGAATACCCTGCCTTCTGATATCTTCAACTCCTTTGCAATCTCATGCAACTTCTATTTACAATTGGCCAAAACAAGTTTGTGGAATTTTTTGGTGTTTTCTAAAACAACTGCCGAATTTGGACAACCTGAGCATTCAGCATCATTTGTGTCTGTTCGATTTAAAGTCAGTATATCACCTCTTAACCATTGTTTCTGATGGAGCAGAGTCCAAATAACACTTATCAAGCCATTGCTTTGCTTGAACAATATTTTTTCCCATCAGAAAGCAATGCTTTATCACCACATGAAATTCAGATTTTTCCATCGTTTTGAAAATTTGCAAAAGTAGCTTCACTTAAATAACTGTAATTTGTAAACTGATAACCCGACTGTGCTGAAATTTTGACACATGTCATTTGAAGGTTATAAAAATCATATGGATTTTTTTTTATTAGTGGCAACATCTATATATATGGCCTGGGACTTATTGAGTGATGTGTTACTTAACTGACTACTGTAAAGAAAGGTTATTTATTTTAAATCAGCTAAGATTCTCTGATTCTCTGTTTCTATTTGAATGTTTCAAAGTCAGACTTGAAATTAACAAGAGCACTAAATAAAATCTAGTGAAATGTCACATTTTTGTTGATATTTATTAACTCTGATACAAGACCACATTAAAGCATTGTTCTTCTTGGAAATGTTTCCTGTGTCATTTCAAATCATTTTCTCTTTCAGCAACTAAAACTGTTTTATATAGGCTGACAATAGAGAGAGAAAGAGAGAGATCATTGTTTAGTGTCCATGTGGATGTGCTGGGTATTTTCATTTATCTAGTTCAGTTGGCTTAGAATAATACAAACCAAACAAATCAATTTGATTCAAGAGATTTGCTGATCATTAAATGCCAATCATATCTATTTAACTACAACATGAAGATGTGGGCATTATTATGAAACAAAACAGACTCGGCAACCAGAGATCAAATCCTGCGTGAAGCTGTCAATGTTTCACTTTATGCTAATGCTCTAGGGAAAAGCATCAATCCATTTCTTACTGCAGCTATGGGTACATAATAGGGCACATGGAACTCTCTAGCCTTGGTAAGGCAACCAGTTTAAGAGACATAAAAACTCTGAATTCAAACGAGCTGTACTCCACTTACAAATTGACATTGCTAGTGTACTAGTAGAAAATTAAAATATAAAGAAAATATTCTCACCATTGTTGCGAACTGTAAAACAAGATTAATACAATTTATGTTTCTTTTGTGGATGAAAACATGCACACCAAAAAACATTCATTGCTTTCTTATAAAGATTCTGAAGCATAAATTGAATTGTAGCAAATTTTTCATTTTTTTCTAACTTAAAATGTTAAAAGGTTGACACTGATTTTGTTTCATAAAAGATACCTGTCAACTTTCACAATAAAACTCAATGATTAGGCTTTGCACAGCAGCAACCTGAACAGATTGTTTATAAAGAAATAGATAATCTTTAACACACTTTCCATTTCATCAATACTGAATTTAAAGGGGATCTTTACTTTCTTTATATTATTAAAGCAAATTAAACTGATTTGAATTCAATGGTTCGATAATCAATTAAAAAGTTGATTTTGTCTGATTTTATCTTTGACCACAATAAATTCACCAAAATAAAATTCTTTAATTTTTTGCATTTGTTTATACATTGAAATAATTATCTTTATTTAAAATCAATAAGCATCAGAATGTTTTCAAATTTTTTGTAAAAGTAAAAAGAAGCTATCCTTATAGCTAAGACATTTTATCATATGGATCTAAGAGATGAACTCATTTTAAAATATCATTTAAAACTATATAATGGAATTTAAAATAGAACTGATCATGAAAAAGAGATAAAACATTTTATTAGGATTAGAAAAAGAGTCAGAGAACCAATATAATGAACTCAAGAATAATATTACAAAGTGCTAGAAAAAATATAGAAGTATGGGAAGTTAACATTAGGCATCACATAATTCTGTTGATGATTTGAGATATCTTTGAGTCAAAATTTATTATCATAAATTATTAATTGATAATGAAAAGAAAAAAATTCCATCAAAATTGAATAAATTATATCAGTTACTTAAAGAAACTATAGTCTTTTTTAAACCAATAATTTAATATTTACATACAGTAAGAGGATTATTTGAGGAAGTTTTTGTTACCTCTGCTTATGCATAATGTATGTGTAGAGAAGAGGAAAATCTCGTATTTTGGTTTGGCGCACAATTTAATTCAACACTGAATTTCACCCAATCAGGATGACTTATCCTATTCAGCCCGGACCTTCATTTCCGGCTAGCAAAATGGGTGAGCGGCCAAATCCAGTCTCTTCGGCTTGAGATGGCGACCAGAACAGATGTGTCTCTGGTCGTCCCTGCTTAGTGATGCCTTTTAGATAGACAAGCCACCCAGTGTGGACATCTCACTGTGGCTTTAACACTAGCAGCAGCAACATGGACACCCAATGAGGGAACCATCTAATTTATGGATTCTTTATGAGGAATCCCAGTGGAACATAAATTAGAAACATACGCATGCCTTTCACAGGCACCACTTCTTGTCACCCCAAAAATTGACTATGTCGATCCGAGCGTCACTCCGCTCTCAACACACAAAACTACACGGTGACTCTAAACACAATCCCTCACACGTCCGACAACACACGCTGCTTTATCAACACCCCGCTAAGCCATTTCGTCTCAAACATCCAACAAGCCTAAACACCATGAGTCTTGCAGCACCAAGAACAAACCAAATATTCAAAGCTGCAAATAAAAACTTTCGTTGTTGTGTGTAGTTAAAGCAAAGTTTCGTAATTCATTTGTGTGCCTAAAAACAATAGTGTTAGGGAAATTAACAAATTTCTCGAAACTGCTATATATGTCAGACACCATACACTTAGATCAATCTATCTATGCATCTCATATATATATATATATATATATACACACACAACATACACAAGCATAATTACTATTTTCTCATTCTGAAAAGACAGCTTGAGCTTTAGTTTTTATTTCATTTCAGGAAAAAGGGAGATAAGTTTGCAAGGATGTTTCTAATGTTTCTATCTTATAGATAGACTGGAGCACATTATCAGTGATGTTCCTACGATCATCAGGGATTTGGGATTTTTCAATATCAGACCCACTTGTCCAGGTAACTTCCTTGGGACAACTATATATGGGCTCGCTCTTTATATCCAAAGCTACCTAGCGGGTATTTCCATGGACTTCATGATGGTTCTAATATGCTTCACTTTAACATCTCCAGTCATACCAATTCTAATCAAGGCAAAGTCAAGTGAGTGTCCTGCAAACACTCAAAAGTCCACTTTTATTGGTTTACATAGGATACAAAGAGTGAGATTCAAAATACTGAAACAAATGTTTTGAAAATTATGGTTTTTCATACTTTGAATTTAAATGTATCAGTAAATGATAAAAAACAGTAAAAATAGACAATCCATTAAAAAAAGTTCTAGTCAATAAAGAAAATAATTTTGCAAACCATTCCTTAGGAATAATTCTGAATGCCATTCCAAAAATGAAAATAAATTTCAGAGAAGCAACAACTCACAAAACAGCAAAATAAATAAAATCAATCAAAAACCAGGGAGAAATCACAAAATATTTTACAACAAAAATTAGATGAACAAAATGCAAAACCAGCCTTGCAGGAAGTTTGCAGCTTTGGGCAAATAAGCCCTTCCAAAGTACTCAACACAAACTGATTTGGGGATGATGCCTAATAAAATAAATAAAAGTTTTAAAAGTAAATAAATTTGCTCCCAAATTACAAATGCTTGATATCAGTAAAGTCATGAAGCTGTAAACTATATAATGAAATTGTAGCATAAAAAACTAAAAATACCTTTAAGGCCTAAAAGTGGATAAGACTAGATATTAATAAGCTTGTTTTTATATCTATATATAACTAAAATTCTTGTTTATGCGTGGAAAATTAATCCAAAAAATAAAATATTGTGGCAAGATTTTTATTAGAGCAATACACTTAAAATGCTTTAAGAGAATACCGCATTTTCCAGTACAATTTGCAACAACTAAATGATACTTTTATGCTGTCAATGTGCACATTATGTCATTTTTTTAATCACCCAAATTCCTAACATAATGGAGATAACTATGTAATGCTAATTAGAACACTTCACTCCTCCCTAAATAGAAGTACCAATATCATCATGGAGAGCTGTTATGATGAGAAACTAATGGGTTCCCAGGTTGCTTAATACCTATATATAATTACAAAGTGCTTATATGTCCTAAAATATTTCTGCTGTCAGAATATGGTACACACCAAGTTATTACCAATTCAATTAGAATAGAAAAGCTATATCTATACCATTCAACGACAATACACGTTTAATACTGAACCTTTTTAAGTGTTTCAATATACTTGCTGTAGCCATGATTGAGCCAAAGATAATCTTGTGTAATGTCTTGTACAGCTAAGACATTTCAAAAGAACTGAGGTAATATAGTCAAGCAATAAATGATAGTAGGACAGAAGGGAAGTAATAGTTTTCATCAATAATTGATAAAATTCAAATTACCCACAAGAAGTGCGATCATTAAATCAGCAAAATATCAGGCATTTGTTTTTCTTTTCAAAATTTCTTGATAAGATTAATATCATGTATAGAACTGGTTCTTGTGTGTTACAGGTTGAAAAAGTCCACCTTCATCACAATAGACAAACTACAAAAGGAGGATAAAATAAGAACAGAGTGACCATCTGTCTCCATTTTTTCATCTTCTTGTACTTTCTTAAGCCATGTCCAGAGGCAGTTATTGCCAAAGAATGTAAACTCACTGTTTATTGAATGTGGCCTCTGCATGGTGGTGAGGGGACTGGCTCCATTGCCAGTGCTAAAACTCATCAAGGATGTCATACTGTCTGAAGTTGGGCAGCCAGGAGTACAGTTTGAGTACACTGGATGGTGGTGGTGGTGGTGGTGGTGGTGGTGCTGGTGATGTGGAAAGCAACGTGAGTAGCCATGGTGTCCTTGTTCACTGCCAGAGGAAACTGAAATAACAGCAAGTGAGGGAGAGAAGAAAAAATGTCAAATCAGAAAAAAAAAAAAAAAAAGAAAGAAAGAAAAAGATCAAGCAAAAAAAGCTTAAATAAAATTGAATAAAGAAAGGAAAGAAAACATGCAACTTTAATTTTAAGAAAAAAAAACAGAAAAAATAAAATAGAATTTATAGGCTTATAAACAGATGTTTTGTTTGTCTGACATTTTAGACAAGTTTTTGTCTATATAAAATTTCTGTCTTATCCTTTCTTTTTGTTTTTAGATGGTCTACTTTCTGACCTTTAGATAAACTATTATCCTGTGCTGATTGATTCTAAGAAAAATTTGTTTTTTGTTTTAAACCTTGTTGTATTGGTATCTTGCTGCAACAGATTTTCATGGCCATTTTAAGAGCTGCTTTCCATTTTTTATTTTTTTGTTACTTCAAACCTCCTACTCACCCTGATTTCAGAATTTTTTTGTACTTTCCTATTACTGACCGTCAATCTTTTTAATTAAGGGAATAATATAACAAAACCAAAAAAATTTTTGAGTGAAGTTTTTTTTGTTTTTTTAAAAATAACCTAACCTTTAGTAAAATCATTGTTGACAGTGGGAAAGTAGTGATTTTTCTTCTTTCAAGTGGACTTTAAGATGTCCCAAACAGGTGGTATTGTTTTGGGATTCAACTTGTACCAAAACTAAGCTTGGTAAATAAAAATAGTTTATGAATCAACCTTTTATCTGTCTCTTCTGATATTTGCCTTCACAGGATTCAATTCTCTTTCTCTGTGATGAGAACTATATAACTCACTTTAGCACCAAAACTGAACATCTTCAGAATTCATAAAAGAGAAGATTATGCAAATTCCTCACATTTGCACTGCTAGCATCATACTGGCATTTTTGCCAATCCTGTTGTCTTTCATGATATTCTATGTCAAGTGGACATATATTAGAGGCATGCTTAGTGTAATGGTCATGTAATGGTGCATTTTAACTAGGAGTTACAATAAAAAGCCATTAAAATTAAGAAATACTAGCAAAGTGTTAATAGATAATTATTTTCATCTAGTTTTTACAGGGAAATAAATTGACCATCATTTTTATTTCTGGCTACTTCTTGTAATGTAGATATACAAATTAGGTAACATACAGAATAAAAGACCCAATGTTTTATTCTGAAATTAATGTATTTCTACTTCTACTTTGTTCCATTTTAATTTTTTCAATCTTTTGATTAATTTTTAAAACTCCTTTTGAATTTTGTTTTCTAACAAAATAAATTTGAATTACATTGAGGTGTTGGTGGTGTAACTGATACCATCATAGAAAATGGATATAGCAACACAAGTTCAAATCCTGGATGAGACTATTTGCATTTCACATGCTTGGAAAAGGTATGAATCCAATTATTCTCCTTCCTGATATGGGTAACTAGTAAGGTAGACTGGGCTCTTCAGCCTTGATATGGCAACGAGTCTAAAAGAAGGAAAAGTCTGAATTCAAACCTATTAAACTTCACTTAAAAAAGTTGACCTCAGGTTCATGTGGAGGGATAAGTGAATATATACATTGTAATGAAACAAGGTTGCATTTATAAACACACACACACACACACACACACACACACACACACATATATATATATATACGCAGAAATCACATTGTACTTTATATATGAGGAGAAGTTTTGCTGCAAGTTTACTCTTTAAATCAGATTCACTCTGCTTACAAGCAATTAAGAAATGATGATCTGAGAGTTGCAATAAAAACAACTGACAATAAGAAAGAAATATTAGTAAAAAAAAAAAAAATCAATGATAATTTTGTTCATCTAGTTTTTCAAAGTAAATAAATCCACCACTATTTTTGTTTGACGCTACTTCTTGAAATGCAGATACGGAGCCAGATTAGAATTTCTAGAAAGCCTTTGTTCCTAAGTTATTACCCACCATCTGTAAATCTGTCCACAATATTATAGAAGAGATTATGTCTTGATAATAATAGTACTAGGCCTCTGAAGAGAATGCAATTATGGCAGAAGACTGTTTTGGGTTTCTTTCAACATTCCATTTCACTGCACTACTGGTAAAAGGAGTTAGGAAAAAGGAGAATATTTCCCGAAGAAAAATGTGCCATACTGACATTTACTTTTAGGTCTTTTTAGTTTTCATGAAGATTATTGTTTATTATTCTTCCAAGGAGTTAATAATAACACATCATCGGATGAAAGTTGTCTATAACATTTGGGAAATAATTTTACAAAAGAATTATTCTTGACTAGCACTATGTTAGGAAAGACATAAAATTTGGAATGAATTTGGTTACAATGACAATAAAATGATAACTTAGTTCCTTCAAATAGTGAGCCAGTAAATGTTGTTTCCATCAGAATCAAATTATACATAACTATTGGGTATATATAGTCCTGAAAAGTCTTTGAATTCTTGTGAGAAATCATTCTGATGGCATCTTTAAACAATGTATTTTTGATAAATTTGTCAGTATAGTTCAAAATCAAGAGTACAAGGTTGCTAAAGACAATTAAAAAAATTGGGCAAGAGAGGTTTATAGTTATCTTGTGGTCCTATATAATTTCTTATACCAAGATGACACAAATGAAATGTATAACTAAAGAATAGTTTATTTGAAACCATATAATTACTTAGGGTAAAAAAAGGAAGACAGGCTTTGGCATTTGAATAACTCAACAAGGATTGTCAGGCTGCAAACCCAAGTACAGTCGAATTATTTGAAACTGATGGATATATATATATATATATATATATAGTCCTGAAATGTCCTAGAGTGAAAAATCATTGTTTAAAGTTACCCTGATGGCATATTCAAACACTGTATTTTTAATGAATCTTTCAATTCTATCCAAAACCAAAAGATATTGTACTGAACTTATATAAACAATGAATATTTCAAGATTACATTTATGCTGTATTCCCACATAACTTTTTTATATCAAGGTGAAACAATTCATAACTAAATGAATCATTTCTGATATGCAGAATTTATAACTACTTTTTCTTGCTAGCAAGAGACCATTTTATACTTTGCACCCACAATTCTTTCACATATATCTTTCAATCTACACAGAGTAGTTAGAAAGACTATAACAAAAATATGATTTACCAGTTATATTTTTTATATTACCATATGATGTAAAAATAATTTTTTAATTCATATAAGTGACACTTAAGAGATTTATCAATTCAAACATTTTTGTTTTTGGTCCAGATAGTCAGTTCTAAGTAAGCAATAATGCAAAGTAATTATGATACATCTCCAGCTTGAGAAAATGATCTAAAAACCTAATTTGTAATGTTTGATTATGTAATGATTATTTAATAAGACAATTTAAATCTTTTTCTTTAAGATTTAGAAATTTGAATTTGGTACAATAAGATATGTTTAGCAGCAACTTGGCTTCCTGCAAATTGTTTATTCTTAGAGATGCACTGATGACATGAAGAAGCACCATTTTTTAAATATTAAAACCTCTTGGTTCCAATAAGTATGCACACCTAATTTAATAGGTCTACATCAAGCTGTTTGGTCATCAATAAAGGACAGATAAACAAACTCTTCCAAATTATTAATGTAGATTCCCTGTTTTCTTTTCTATAATTTCAGAATTTCAATTGCTTTTGTGTCTATCTCAAAAACTTATAAAGAAACCAAAGACAATTCCATTAACTTTTCAAAGCAAAGAAATTTTATGTCCTTCATAAAAAGCATTTTTCTTTTATTTTCAGTTGAAGCAAATAGTTTGTTTTTTTAATTAACTTTTATAATTCAAAGAAAAGATTGGAGAAAAACAGTTATTACTGTTTTAAGCATTGGAATCAGGAAGAATAATGAAATGGTATCAATTACAAAAAAGTCTGTGACTATTTATGAAAAGAACAGGGGAAAATACTAAACTTAAAAGTTAATTACAATGTAAGGACCCTAAAAAAACCAAAAAAAACCCTCATCTTCAATCAATATAAAAAAATAGTACTTGTTAATAAAAACTACAATTAACATGTTCTTTTTTTCATCCCAAACTCTGCATTTCAGATATGCAATATAAAAACCAGAATCAAATCAAATTTTGTTTTATCTGTCTTTCTTATTCACTAAATTTCTATAAAAAAATATTTGGTTCTCCTCAGATTTTTTAATTGTATTAACTTGAATTGCCTGTAAAAATTCTATGAAAATTACTTCTTTTTCATACGCATGTGCAATAAAGCACCTTGTCTAATTTAGAAATACTCAATAAGCCTCTACACTTAAACCAATTTAAAAATGGTTACATTGAAAATGTTGAATATCAATTGAACTATTCAAAAAATATTTTCTCTGCATTATTTGTTTTAAATTCATTTCTAAGTTTGATTTAAAAATTTTTTAACTTGAATTTTAAAAGAGATTACCATCTAATCCAGATTTATCCAATAATGGTTTACTGTTTATAACAGATTCAAATAAAGTGATTGCTTGATAGAAATATAGAAAGCTAATCTCTTCAGGCATGGTAACTGATTAATTACTGATTTACAGCTCAATAAATATGCTTTTTTGTTGCAGTCAAAACTAACATAGTCAAATACTTAATGACAATGGTTATACTAATAATTAGTACCAGTTTATTAGACTATTGTGTACTTTGATGTGCTCATGTTACTTGTGAATTAATTGAATCTTATTGATAGTAATAGCTCTCCTCTTTTCTTTTAGAGTGTGAAAAAAACTGTGAAGGTTCCAGAGAATCAGATTTCATTTAGCTGTGAGTGTCATTTTTTCCAGATGGTGAATTTCAGAAGATAATGAGGAGCAGACAAGTATTATCCTTTATCTTCCTAGCTCTAGATACTTTTTTATAATAAATCACTCAGGATATCACTTCTACAACAGTAACAGTAAGCATTGGATCAAGAATAAAGAATTCACATCACTTGACGTTATTATCTTATACTGTAGTCATTATAAGAGCATGTGTGTGTGTGTGTGTGTGTGTGTGTGTGTATATATATAGTATGTACATAGAAAAGGTAAAACTCATTTCTTCTCATATATATATATATATATATATATATATATATATATATGAACTTCCAATAAAATGCAACAAGAACCAGAAAGATGAAGGATAATATAGGTCAAAATTATTTATAATGATTGGCAGCCCTTCATCTAATATATGTAAGTATACTCAATAAAATATACAATATTTAGACAAGTATATTTTGGCTGTAGGCCAGTTGATATATGTGAAAATGTGCATGTAATTTTGGGACCCTCCCATATCCTTCATTAGTACAAACAAAACCTGCATCTTTTGAGCAAGTGTAGAAGTGGAATTGAGCACATCCTATATACATTTCTTTAAAAAAATGTTTTTTTAAATCAAAATTCAGTTTATATCTAACTCACTGAATCCTGAAAAAAATCACTGAATCTATGCTGAAATTTAGATTCTAACACAAAGCAGTCGGCATTGATGAAGGACACAGGACTGTTTAAAAATCATTTACACATTTTCTCATACACACAGTGTTCCTATATGTCAAATGGTCCATAGCCAAAATTGCCGACCAAGTAGGTACATAGTTTAGGTGGTATAATCACAGACAATCTTTCACAAACTTAAGAACCAAACAGCTTTATCTAAATATTATTGGAATCTAAAAGATCAAGGATTAACCCCACTAATAAATTGAAAAATCATTAAAATATCCACTTTGACAAGTAGTTTATATTGTAGATACAATTTATGCCAAAAAGAAAAAATTTGCAATTTAACATGGGAAGATACAAAAAAATGCATTCAATAAAAGAAATGAACTGATATTTCAATGTACACATAGAAATAAATTTAAACTATGATGATAAGAATTAATTTCACAATTTAGCCCTATTGAATAAATCAATAAATAGTGGTTATAATACCTACTCTTAGTTATAAATTATATAAGGATCACATTAAGACTAAAATAATAATGATAAAATATAATAATAATGAAATTAGTATTAATTCTTTTGAATAATATATTTTATCAAAAAATAACAAATAAATTTATACACTAGCGTCTCATCAACCGAAAAAGACATCGACACACGACTGACGAAGGCATGGACGGCTATCGATAGGCTCTCGATCATATGGAAATCAGACCTAACCGATAAAATGAAACGCAGTTTCTTCCAGGCAGCGGTTGTGTTGATACTGCTATATGGATGTACTACATGGACGCTAACTAAACGGCTGGAGAAGAAACTAGACGGAAACTACACAAGAATGTTGAGAGCAGTATTGAACAAGTCCTGGCGACAACACCCCACGAGACACCAACTATACGGACACTTGCCCCCCATCACGAAAACTATACAAGTTAGACGAACCAGACATGCGGGACACTGCTGGAGAAGCAAGGACGAGCTCATAAGTGATGTACTCCTATGGACCCCCACATATGGCCGTGCAAAAGCAGGACGACCAGCTCGAACTTACATACAGCAACTATGCGAGGACACAGGATGTAATCCCGAAGACCTGCCGGAGGTGATGAGTGATAGGGAGAAGTGGCGAGAGAGGATCAGGGATATCCGTGCTGGCGGCACGACATGATGATGATGAACATTAACAGAAAATTTTTTTTGGTTAGTTTTTCCTTAGTGAATTAAATAGCATTGAAATAAAGATTAATTAAAAATCAAATGAAAATTTTCACTGGTATAAAAGGGCTAACTATTAACAATACATTTTTAATATAAACTAATAAATCATTTACAAAATTTTAGACTAATGATTGTGATATTAACTGATTAATTCGATGGCTATGAAATTTAACAACATCTGATGACTTTCAGAAATGAAATAAATTTAAATGTAGTTATGAATACTTCAGGTTACATAATCAATGATAGTAAATATATATGGTTTCTTTTTTTTTAAAACAATTAAATAAATGATTAGATTTAAATTAGGATGCACTTAAAATTGAGATCATAATAAAATTAGGTTCTTATAATTTGTTTCATAAAAAATATTTAAAAAATAAAAAATTAGGAAATTAATTAAAATTTTAAATAATGTAAACTTTATTGCTATAATTTTCTGGTGCAACATCAGATAGTAACACAGTAATATCTAAATTATAATCTATTAGATTGATATTTTAAGTATAGTATTTTTTTGTTTAATGAATATTAGTTTATGATTCCTTAAATGTCTAAATTAAGATATAACGTATTCCCTGGTATAACGATAAAAACTTCATAAAAGATTGTTTTCAATTGGAAAACACAATCTGAAAAAAAGATTGGTGAAATGAATATATATATATATATATATTTTGCCAGCAGTTATTCCTTGATGCATATTTGATAAAAAGACTAGACAAGGAAGAAAGTATGAATCTTAAAAAAGTTTTTCTTATTAATGAACAAGAGAATGTAAATCAACATTGTATGAATTTACAAATCATCTGAAAGATTTCAAACACCTTTGGCAGCCTCTTCAGCTATTTTTAAGAATAGTACAATTCACTTTTATATAATTTAAACAAGGTTAATTTTCATTGTCTCAAACCGTTTAAAGAATGATATAAATTGCCTTTTACATTTAAAGTGAAAAGTTGACATTGAGTATTCCTATAGATTAGAAATCACTAACACACCATGCCAAATTCTTGTCTATAATACTTGGATATTATAAAAGACCAACAATAAAAAAAAGATTTGAAATACTTCAACTCAATAAAAGAGACATTTTTACAAGAGAAAATTTTTAGCAAAAAACCATATTGATTCTTTAGTTTTCATGAATTTAGAGCTCTATCATAAGTATCTAAACTTTGTTTTCTGCTTGATAAAAATCAGGCAAAAACAAAAAAAATCTAAAGATTTTCAATAAAACTTTTCCAGATATTCATTTGTAAACAATGTTCTTCATAGACACAATGAAGAACAGTATCATGGAAAGCCATTCTTCTTATCAAGTACTTGAGGAGAATCATTCAAGAATTCTACAAAGCTCTTTGTAATTGGAGCATTGAGGTTGATACCAATGAAATTCATTGAAGCAGAATTTGACAAGCATTGTTTGGATAATTGAAAAGAACAGAAGAATTCATCAGGAATCAAGAATTCTGGTCAGAC
Source organism: Sepioteuthis lessoniana (assembly GCA_963585895.1). NCBI lineage: Eukaryota > Metazoa > Mollusca > Cephalopoda > Myopsida > Loliginidae > Sepioteuthis > Sepioteuthis lessoniana. The sequence continues at coordinate 146,570 of CAUZXS010003304.1, forward strand.
TTCTAAAAGCTGTCTGAAAAAAGCATTAAAATTGAAACCATCTCTATTACACATTGCGGCATTTAGAACTCTTCTCTCTCATATTTGGTGCAGGATTGATGATTCAGTACTGCCAATTTTAGCACTCTGTTACTTTTGTGTCTTAGTTAGTTGGCATTGGCCACTTATAAGCACTATATAGAAGCTGATTTTCTTGAGTGGTCTCCAAGGCTATTAGTTGAAATGTAAGCCACCAAATAAACAACAAAAATATTAATGATCTATGTGTATGTCTCCAAAATTCAGACACTTCTAGCGCATGGAAAATGAATAGATCACTTGGGTATAATATACATATCAGATAAGATCTTTCAGTGGATTTTGGTTAATCAGGTCACTTTCTAGTTGCTAGAACAATGGTTTGTGGTTCATTGTACTGCCATTATCTTTATAGGTTAGAGTATATAAAAAGAAATCTCAGAGATAAAAATCCAGATTTTTATCTACAAGATCTTATCAATCCTGACACATCCAAGCAACACATTTATACCTGGCTGGATTCATAGACTCATTACCTTTAGAAAATTTCCTTCTATCAAAGCACATAGAGGGATGTAACCTATTGGATTCTTAAGGATGCCAATTTTTAGATTTAAATACGTGAGTTGCTTCTCTTGTGTTGTTTCATGTAAATTTTCTAAATTAACTCTTAAAATAAATCAAAGAAACTTAATCAGATTATATCTAACAAAGTCTACTAAAATTCTTTTTGAACAATAGAAGCTACAAGAATAAATAGCTAAATCTTTAAAAACATTTTTTAAACAAAGTGTACGATATATCTATGTCATAAAAGCATTATGAAAACTCAAACACAATAAAAATTTATATGATTTAAACTAATGCCTAAATTTTGGAAAAAAATAGATAGAATATACTAAATATTTTATATATGCTCCGTTGTTTCTGAATTGATCAAATAAAGTTTTGGATTTTTGAATATTAGTTAATATCATAAGAAAAAAAACAACTTAGTTGTTTTTGTTTGAATTTCGAGAATGACATCACTTTCATGCATTAATGTACTCGGATAAGTGCCTTCATATTGGTTGTTATCATCACGTTACAGTAGTTGTACTCTCTGAACTTGATGTGTCTGTTGTAGTTGGTACCTTTCTGGGAATTTCAGATAGCTAATGGAATAAATGCATTTGTTAAAGAGTATTTAGTTGCTTGGTGGTCGTGAGTTCAATCCTTTAGTTGAATAGTGTAATATACTGATGTTCATTGGAAGAAATGAGTGATATCTTAAGGACAAATTAACAAGTAAGAATTAAGAGGTATTCTCTAAACATAAACAGTAGAATGAAAACAATATATTTAACAATATGTTTGGTTTGAAAATTCCAGAAGGTTACTAACTAAAACAAACAGTTGAAGAAGGAAGGTACAAGAGCTGAAATATTGTAACTACAATAACAACCAAGATAGGGACACTAGTCTGAGTACATCAGTATATAATAATTCTACAACTTGTCACATAATAATTAAGAATCTTATTGTTTGTATAATTTTTCTCAATACACAGGCTATATTCTTATTCATTGTGAGAAGAATTACAATATTTGTAAAATAAAAATCCTGTGAATTGATTGAGAAGACAGCAACCCAGTTCTATAACCAAAATCAGATTTCTGAGTAAAAAAATAAAACAGGCCATGGTAACTTCAGGGCAATGGCAAACATTGTCTATCATATAAAATTTAAATGAGATTTGAACAAAAAAAACAAAGGTGTTATTTAATGTGTATTTCTAAATCAATATCACCAAAATAATTTTTAAATATAACAAAGTATAGCAAGTGTCACTATTTAAAACAACATATTTTTATATTTTTAACAGTAGCTTAATGATAAGATACACATTTTTACTATATATAATAAAATTTCAAAACATACTCATTTGACAACTTGTAAAAGAATTCAAAATAAATAAAGGTACATATAAAGAAGCAGTGAATCTTTTCAAGTACTTTTTAAAAAGTATATGTCTTAATTATCTACTAATAGAATAAGTACAGAACATTTTTTTTATTAGATTTAACTTTAAAATCTGTACAGATCTCTTTTGAAAAAAATCTTTTTTTTTTAAATTCATGGCTTTCTAGACAAGTGGGGGATGATACAAGTCATTATGGGTCTAGCATCCACTTGATTTATTTAATGAAACAGGCTGCTATAACAAACTGCTTTATAATGAGGAACACCTGTCATTCTCACTGATTTGTTCTATTGATGATTAATCAGAGATAATTATAATTAAAAGATTTTAAATTTTCTGATTGTATCCTTCATTTCATAAAATAATTATTTTCTTTTCAGTGGAAGCTTGGTTCAAATTGTTCACAGCATTTCAATGAAAAGATGGCAAATTATTTAACAGTGTCTTATACTTGATTTCACTTCCATTACAATGACTTTCAGAGAGCTAGAAAATCCAATTTGAGATTTACAGATTTTTGGACAATAAGTGGTAAGATACATATATTCCTCTCTGTGGTAATGACACATATCTATAGCAGTGATGTAAAGAGTAACAAAAGATTAGCTTAAGAGAACTACCTCACACTGCCAGGAGCATTTTGGCACTAGTTTAACTTAACATACATTATTGGAATTGAAACACACCATTATTTGAAATTGCAAAGTAAGATCATAAGAAATATCAAAAATATAACATTTATTGTATCTTTCTCATTTGATAAGTAAAAATTGATTATCTGTTTTTCTTTTAATATATAGTTTACTAGATCTCATAATATATATACCAGTAGTACTCATCTACATGAAAAAGTATTTGGAAGATGGTCATTATTAAGAATAGATGACATAAAATCACTTTTATTAAGATTTACAGTAATTGTTCATATTCAAAAGATATTTCATTTGTTTTTATTGTTAATTTACTATGGGTTATTGCCTTGTTTACATTGAAAGTAGTGTATAGAAGACAGCTTTGGGTTTGTCTGGAGATCTCAGATATCCTCAAAAGTTCCTGTGAATTGATAAATATTTAAAACAAATATCTATTTTTTCCAGACTTGAAGAGGTAGTAATAAAGTAGATGTTTTTTTTATTTAAGTTTCCCTAACTTTTAGATAAAGTGAGTGTGAATTCCTTAGGAGCAGCTCAACACCTGGCTGTGACATGGTTTAAGAGCACTAACACACACACACACATATATATATATATACATATATATGTAGAAAGAGAGTGAGAGAGAGCTACCAAGCCCTGTAAGATGGATACACTTTTACAGTGAGGGAGATAAGACATTTAGGGAAAGAAAAAAAATTCTACTTTAGAACAAGTTAGATCCAAATCTCCTTGAATAATTTAAAACCTTTCCAGGCATGATTCTAACAGTCCCTGAAATTTTGGTTAAAATCAGGCAAAGAATTGCAGAAGCATAGCTGAATAAATAGATGAACATTTGGTGAATTATAATGTAATCATTTATTTATCTAATTTATAGAGGAGCTCATGGAGTAGTGGTTACTGTCATAGGAAATGAGTCTATTTGCATTTCACATAGTGCAAATCTATCTCCAACGATGAGTAAATAGACAGGGCTCTTTAACCTTAGTAGGATAACTGGTCAAGGAGAAAAAACCCTCTGAATTCAAACCTGTTAAACTCTGCTTAAAAAGTGACCTTGTGTTGCACTTTGTAGTGCAGAGAAGTTGAGTAAAGATATATTATAGTGTAATCAAAAACAGCCTATAAAAACAGTTTGCAGATAGATCTTGTTAAAGCAGCAGTGCTTTACTGATCTCTTCTACATATAAAAGATACATCAATAAGCCTGTAGCCTGGCATATGTATATTAGCTGAATTTTAGCCTGAAATTTTCAGTGTATAATATTAAGTCCATATGATCAATATTCACCACTGAATTAAGTACATTGATTTATTTTATTTATCTATTTTTTGTTTTCATTATTAGACTATGAAATTATAGACACATTTACATACACGAGTGTGTTACGTAAGAGAAAGTGAAAGACATTTTTTAGGTTGGGAAAGACAAGATGTGAGATAAATCTCATTATCAATGATGATAGCAATTTTTGTATTATGAAAAGCTATTGAAACTATTTTAGCCAAAATACCCGTTGATATCTCAAGTGAGATCAAAATATTAACCAAAGGAATCTCTTGAGAAAATATTTGTGAATGCAAATGGCAGGACAAAAGGCTTATAGCTACATGACCCATATAGATATTGATTCTTACTCTTATGCAAATGATTATAAGAACTCTTTCTCAGAGAGTACCTCTTCTGCTTTAAGTGGATGGAATTGTGCTATTTCTCATTTTATACTGAACCAGTATTTAGCTTTATCAACCAACCTCATATGAGTTTTTTAAATATTTATTTTGTGACAAAGGATGTTCAGAAACATAAGATATAGAGAGTAAATGATGCATATTTGTATAATTAATATTGCAAGTTGGTAAATAAAAAAGTGCATTGGTTAGTACTTGTTTATAATTACTAAACAAGATACCATTATCATAACCAAATGGCTTTGTTGCTCTGAGAAATTTTATCTGATATACTTTCTATTTTCATGAAATCTGTTGTATCCTTACTTGTGGAAGACTTTTGAGTAGAACTTTCTTTCAGGCAGATATGTTGTTCTAAAGATTTGTTTGTGCTTTTCATAGGGATTAAACCTGGTATGTCATCCTTGTATCTTTGTTCCCTGCACAATGTAGTTTCATTGCTATCTAAAAATTCCACATGCAGAAAAAGTCAGTGAAATGCTTAGGGACAAAATTCACAATACGAGGAACCAACCAGGACTGACAATGGGAACAATGATTTTACCTATTAGGTTACTGTTCTATGGGACAAAGAATATATTTAAAGTGATATATAGAGTTCTGTATGAGAGTCAGTCAAAGAAACAGATATTTTTTTTAAAGAGTAAGCTTTTGAATTGAGCACTTACTATCATAGAATTTAATTCATGGATAAACTTTTTCATGCTTAAAAAGCTACATTGAAATTTGTGGTCTATTAATAAAATTGCATCCCATCATAGTGTAATAGTTAGCAAGCCAGTCTTACAAATCTACTGCGACCAAATATCAACTTTAATCCTCACTGGTAGTGGATCATTATTACAGAGTTTGATTCTTACTTGTGTTAAACTAAGCTAAATAGATGACTAATAAAGCTGCACTTGATAGATTATTAGTATGTTTACAACAAAAGGAATCTCTTAGGAAAATATTTGTGAGGCCCGGGAGACCTGGGTTCAGTCCCAGGTCGAGTCATACCAAAGACTCAAAAAATGGTACTTGATGCCTCCTTGCTTAACACAGCATTATAAGGTACGGATCAAGGGTAAAGTAGAGCAATCCAGGTAAGGAGTAGCGCCCTCCCCTACACCTTGGTGTAGTAGCTATCGAAAAGGGAGCCTTCGGGTTACCCTCGACTATGGTCGCCAACTTTACTTTTTATAAATTAATCCAAAGTTTTTAAGATTGCTTTTTTGGTAAGGAACTGGTATATCAACTTCTATAAAGGATATGTGATTATAATCAGTCTAGAAAGAACAAACTCAATGGTTTATAAGGCCACATTTAGCCTTATAGTCAACAGTTTCCCACCATTGCTTTCATCTTTTTGTTTAGTTAGGTGCTAAGATTTACTAGTTGTCATTATTTTCAACTAAATCAACCTCATAATATATTAATCCTTGTTGTCATATACAGAACTTTTTATAGCTAAGCATCCACAAATTATTTTAAACTATTGATGTACATTTGTTTTTCCAAGTGAATATTACAACCAAAGAAGAACACTTTAACGCATCAAGGTAATTACAGAAAATAGTTTTGATGAACACATACAGAATTCTGATTTGGACGTTAGTGATGTATAAAAATTAGTTCTGATGATGATGATTAAACTAATATTTTGACTAATAGACAATTTTAGCCGTGTGTTCAAACTTCTGTTTTACTGTTTGACATATTGTAAAATGTTTTTAAAAAAAATCTTGATTAAATTTGCTTTATTTTCACATTGTATCCCTTACTGAAGTGTAACACTTCCACAAAAAACAAAAAAAAACAAAAGTGGGGATATCCTAGGTATAGCACTAAACTGCATCCAATGGTGAGGCTCCAGTTCTGCAACTCCAGGAAGTGTACAGTCACCTCTTTGTTGTCATTACTCTCAGGTCCACTGTGACCCAGAATGGTAGTACCCGAGTCCTGACTATAGATCAAATAGATCTGTTTGAGATAATGTTTAAAATAATTTTGAATTGTATGAATATATTGGTTCTCAAAATATTGATATTACAACTAAATTTGAAGTGATTACCAGGTTAAAATGATTGTGAAGATATATTTTTGAACAATTTAACAATTATATAACAAACTAACAAGGGCTGACATGCCAAAACAGCAACCCAATCAACTGAAATCAATTCACAGTAGTCATTCTTGTAGATAGAGTATATGTAGTAGTAATGCCATGAACAATCTTACCTCGAAGAAACAGAAGGTGTGCTCTCTCTGCTACTGGCACGCGGAAACCAGAAGAAGAAAAGGACGCAAGAGGTGTGACTTATTTTACGGAGGAGAATGTGATAAGCCCACATGAAGTGGCGAGATTTAATGAGCATATAAGAAACTAAGTTTGAGGTGGAAAAAGGAGAGCAGTATTTTGCTTATATCTGATTGGTGAACATCCATCAGTTTACTTTGCATGTTAAATAATTTGACGATTCCCCAATAGGTTGATTCCACTTTGACTAGACTTCTAAAACCATGAACAAGCTATTTCGGCCTACGTGTAACCAGATATAAATGGCAGGCAGAGCATTTGACATTCGGCTGATTCCCAAATTTCATGGCATCTCATCCGACCACATGGTGTCAGAATGGTTGGAACAGGTGGAGCTGGTGAACATGTTTTACCACTCAGGCTGAGAGGCAGGGCTCTGTCAGTATACCGACGGTTAACCCGTGACCAAAGGGAGGATTTACAGCAGGTAAAACAAGCCCTCCTCGTGGCTTTTGTGCCGGACCCTTTTGTTGCATTTGACACATTTGTCTTGTGTTGTTTGCACCCCGGGGAAACTGTGGACGAAAATTTGGGTGACCTACAGGACCTAGTGCATCTGATCGAAGAAAACACCTCTGACCAATTGCTCAGTTGCGCTTTTGTGTCAGGACTCTCCAGTCCAGTTGGATGACAATTGCATGGGTCCTCAAGGATGGAGCACATGACCCAAGAACAGATTCTTGCTAGAGCTTGAGCTCTTATGACAGAAGAGGCAGATTGATTGACTAGAGTGCCTCAGAGGTGGCTTGATGCAATTAAAAGGAACACTGGGCCTGTGCAACCTGCCTGCACTGCGTCCATTAGCTCAGATGGGTTTGACCAGATCAAGATTGTTCACCGACAAAGCGGTCATCCTGGTGTGCGGCGGACACTTTATTTTGTCAAACAGATTGCCCCTGGGGTCTCTAAGGCTGCAGTGAAAGCCGTTGTCAGAGAATGAGAAGAGTATCAGTCGATTGATCCAGCACACATGCACTGGTCAAAGGGGGTTTTCAATGTTAAATGAACATGGCATTAGGTAGCAATGGATATTACCCATTGTAATAGGTCCCACTTTTTGACGATGATCGACTGCGGCCCATCTGGCAACATCTTCCTCAACAAGATGCGACAAGCGTAATCAACCAGCTGAAGGCGCTCTTCTATGAGCGGGGCCCACCGACAGAGATTCTGACAGATAATGACACTGCCTTTTGGAGCAGCCAGCTTAAAAGCTTTCTAGATGAGTGGAGAGTCTGACTTTGATTCCGCTGTGCATACGTCCCCTCTGGTAACGGCATCATCAAGCGATGTCACAGAACTGTAAAAAGGATCGCCGCCAGAAAACAGTGTACTATGATATTTATCCAACCCCTCCGCTCGGGCAGGATATGACACGAGGTCAATTTTGAAGCGGAGTTTAACAGGTTTGAATTCGGAGTTTTCCTTCTCCTAGACTAGTTGCCTCATCAAGGCTGAAGAACCTAGTCTGCCCTACTATTTACCCATAGCTGGAGGGAGAATAATTGGATTCATACCTTTCCCAAGGGTATTAGTGCTACGTGAAATGCAATCAGTCTCATTCAGGATTTGAACTCGTGTCAGCGTGTCCATTTCCTACGACCATAACCATTACACCACGGACACTTCCTCAAGAAAACAGTGTACTATACCAGAAGCAGTATACTGGTACAACGTTACGCCAAAGGATGACGTATCCTCTGCTACAGCACCAGCCAATATGGTCTATTGGTACCGCATATGGCTGAAAGGAATCAATAGAACACCGGCGCCGACACATAATCAACAGCAGGCCATTTTCAAACCGGGTGACCGAGTGTGGGTAAAGACTCTACATGGACGATGTACCACAAAATATAAAGTGGGACGTGTGACCAGAATTACCAGTGTACAGAACATAACGGTTGACAGAATGCCATGCCATGTGAAAGATCTGTGACCCAGAGTGGGACCAGGCCAACCGACAGTCTGTTCTGACATGGTTTCAGAGGATGCAAGCAAAAGATTTATAACCATTAGAGAGACCATGTGAACAGGCACCCAGCACAAATGCAGGTGATGCCTCTTCCAATAACACTTCTAATGAAGACCAAGTGACTATACTACCACGAAGAAGCACATGGCACAAAAGACCACCTCCCGAATGTTTCATGCGTGATCATAGGATCAGGGGGGAGTGTAGTAGTAATGCCACGAACAATCTTACCTCGAAGAAACAGAAGGTGTGCTCTCTCTGCTACCGGCACGCAGAAACCAGAAGAAGAAAAGGACGCAAGAAGTGTGATTTATTTTACGGAGGAGAATGTGATAAGCCCATGTGAAGTGGCGAGATTTAATGACCATATAAGAAACTAAGTTTGAGGTGAAAAAAAGGAGAGCAGTATTTTGCTTATATCTGATTGGTGAACATCCATCAGTTTATTTTGCGTGTTAAATAATTTGACTACCCCGTTAATAGGTTGATTCCACTTCGATTAGACTTCTAAAACCACAAACAGTATAATTATTCAAGAATAAATGAGATTGTCTTTAAACAGGTGGGCAAACTTTTTAGTGGGAGAGTCACATCACTTGGTTATGAATTATCAACAGGCCGCATCTATTAAAATCAAAAGAATTTAGTCTTGATTCAAGTGCAAGTGTTATTTTTTTTTTTAGAGGATTCTGTAAGCCACACAAAACAGTGCAGCAGGCCATGGTTTACCCACCCCTGTCTTAAAATCTTATATTTTATCCTAATAATGAAAAATTGTCAGTGAAAGACAAGAAAGACCTTTATGTGCTTTGTAAATTTTTATTTAATAAAGCAGGCAAAATAAAATTTAAAAATTCACAAAAATGAGAAAGTAGAGGGAGAAATTATGACCAACTGAAGATTCAAATAAAATTTGTTAGTGAATAAAAAGGGGTGGGAGAAATCTAACAAAAATATGCAGAGTAGAAATATATAAAATTATCTTACCGGTCAATGTCGACATAGGACTGGTGTCCGAGATGCCCTTGTCCGGAGTGGTTTCACTGCTGGTCAGGGACGAGATGCTGGTAAATGCTTCTTCCTTATTTCCTTCCTTACTACCAGTTGACATTTGCTCACTACTGGAAAGTTCCTCAAGCAGCAGTCCTAGTCGAGTCATCAGGTCATTTTGGGCTACATCTGGGGGTGGTGGAGGGGGGCTGCTTCCTGGAGGAATAACAGGGATACCTGAATTTTGGGAAAAAAATTATAATGATAAAATACTTGCAAAAATTTATTTTATCAATTAAAAGAATATATTTTGCATGAGAATGTGGGCTATAAAAAGAGGCATTACAGAAAATGATTAAATGAAATTCAAAGTTTTACTTGAATGCTAATCTTCTAAAAACTATCCTCAATGTCTCATAAGGAAGATAATAATCAAGCATAAATCTTTAAAAAATGAAACCCAAAATTTGGCATCTTGATTATCTACAGAAATTCAGGGTTTAATTCGAAGAATTTATTTTAAATGAATTTATTCTAATCCATTAAACCATTAGTCTATTGCTACATAGACACTCAGTACCTGAGTACACACTAAAAAAGGCATTAAACACATTTAAATGGCATTCCTGAGTGCATGTATCTTTGTTTAAATCTATCCGAGCATTTCATTGAAGAAAAGTTGTGAATGGTCACTATATTAATCATTGATGTGATCTTAAGTCTGAAATAACAGGTGTACATTTTCAGACTGAGCACTATTTTACTACGCCCATAGTAAAATAGAACTCAGCTGGAAATATCAGACGTGTTCAAATGGTTAACCCTAAGAAAGTGTCTTTGAGATTAAAGCAGTTAACCAATTCTGACTTAATTCTGAGTTACTAAGAATGAATATAACAATGTCTTTCAATCCTCTTCAGAATTTTCCAACATGGCATAGTCGGAAAGAAAAACACTTGAATTTTCTTTGGTAAACATAATTTTGAATAACAAGAGAAAGAAAAAGATAGATAGTTCTTAATCACTAATGCTTCATAAAAAATAATAGCATTTGTTCTTATTTTTTTAATACTTTTCTGGAATTTCAGAAAAGAAAATTAAAAAAAATCTATCAGTGAATTAATTAAGTCAATCATTTAATTATAAAAAGCACTTTTCAAATTAGCTGACAGGTATTTAATAGCTATTTGGGGGTTTTTGTTCAAAATTTCAGCCAAAAGGCAATCAAAGTGTATAATTAAGAAGCCAAATAATTAATGAAGGCAAATGATTATTGGGTTCTTTGTAGAATGGCCATCAAGATACAAGAATTGAAAAGAAGAGGTCAAGTAATTTGGAAGATGGTGGACAAGTCCCAGAGAAAAATATCTTTAGACATTTTAACAAAAAAACTAATTCCGTCAAATTTTATTTTTGTATGGTGTCTCTTTCATTTTTCCCCCTATTTCAAGTTTGTTTTCTTGCTTTTAATTTTAGAAGGAAAAAGTCAAAAGGAATTTTCTTGAGTTGAAAACTTTTAAAGATTAACCAGTCTTGTGTAAACTAATCATTCACTGGTCAAGGACACTTGCTTCAAAGTGCTTCTTTTCTTTCTTTCTTTTTAACCTTACATGATAATTGAAATTGGTCTAATGCATGATATATAACTATACTTCTTTTTTTTTCATAATAATCATCAGCAGGGTTTAGAATATGCTGACTACATACCCTGCAGAAGGGTATCTCCCACCACGCAAAAAATGACACTAAACTGCTTCCGATAGAGAGGCTCCAGTTCTGGAGATCTGAGGAATGAGTACCCCTTCATTGCTATTACTCCTAGATCCACTTTGGCTCAGAATGGTAGTATCTCTTAGGGTCCTATCTATGAGTCAATTAGATCTATTTAAAAATTATTTGTATTTGATATGGTGATGAGAAAAAAATATCTCTAAAGAAACAACAGCACAAAAATAAAAATATGAATGTACAAAGAATATGGTTTCCAAACTTCTAGACATAAAATAACCTAAGATTAGCTGCACATCATGTTAAAATCCATCATTTCTTTTCAGAAATATTTTCTGTTTATGTGTATAAAACTACTGATAGGAATATCTTAGCACACAAAAAATATTTCTCCACGTTTTGGTATAAAAAGATTCAAATTTATCCTGAAAATAGCAATGGATACTAATGGTTTATAAAATACATAAAAAGAACTTGAATTCAAGTGACATAAAATGCAAAATATAAAATGATTAATTTTTTATTCACATTAAATTCAATGACAAACTTCTATTTTTATGAAATTATTTCTTTTATGAAGTGAAAGGAATGAACATGATGTTGTTGATTCTTACACTTTTATCAAAATAATTAGACAAAATAAATTCAATAAAAAGTATTTCATAGAATAACATATAACTGATTTTAAAAGTATGGAAAATAAGACAGGTTCAACATTTAAAGATCTTTGCCAAAATATTTGCATCAACACATGCATCACAAATACTCCAAGGAACATGTAATGTATTTAAGACAATAAGTATAGAATGTCAATTTATGAGTATTCATTAACTCTCACATTGAATTGTAACAAATTTCTGTCATGTTGTTTCATGTTTTTTGTAAAAGTATGTAAACATAATTATTTATCAGTATTGTAAGTAGACATTGTCCTTTTTATAATAATGAATCTATTATTTTCATTAAAAATCAAATGTCGTGTTGGAACTGTTTTCTTTTACATGATTATTGTAACAAATTTTTCATCCCTATATATTTTTTCTGACTGTAAAACAAATAATGCCATCCTTTAAAGAGCACCAAAGTTCAGCTTTCCTATTTACTGGAACTCTGTCTGGTCTTGTCCTAAAATACCAATCCTTACAAGTTTTTCTAATTGCTTATAAAACTGTCTATATAAATAATGCATATATTTTTCTTTGAATCCAGCCTCACAACTTTATTTTAATTCACCAAATGTTCATCTGTCCATACCTCTAAGGATTCACTATTTTTGACCCAATTTCCACCAAAATTTCAGGAACTGTTAGAGCTATGTTTGGAAAAGTTTTAAACTATACTAAGAGGTCCAACTCAGACTTTCTTTTTAATCTCTCACACTCTCTATATCTTACAGCCCTTTTCTACTCTTTTGGGAATCATTACAAGAGGAAGATAGTTCTGTTGATAAAAGTAAATATTTATTCAAAATACTAATTTTTAGAATTTTTCGAGGATATCTCAGATCTCTGAATGAACCCAAAATCATCATCTGTAGGCACAATATAAACAAGGCAGTAACTCATAGTAAATCAATAAAAACAAATGAACTGTCTCTTAAATATGAAAAATTATCCAAGCATCTCTACATCCTTTATTTCAAATGATGATCATCTTTCAATTGCTACATAATAAAGGTAAGTACAGCTAATCTCTGTAAATAGTGACCATTTATATACCAATTCAAAGCAATTTGATGGAAGAAAGATAATATCCTCAATTTTTAGGATGTTCACTGTAGAGAAGAGGAAAATCTCATATTTTGTTTTGGCGCGCTATTTAATTCAACACTGAATTTCACCCAATCAGGATGACTTATCCCATTCAGCCCGGACCTTCATTTCCGGCTAGCAAAACGGGTGAGCGGCCAAACACACTCTCTTCGGCTGGAGGCGGCGACTAGAACGGACGTGTCTCTGGTCGCCCCTGCTTAGCGATGCCTTATAGCTAAACTAGCCACCCGGTGTGGACATATCACCGGGGCTTTAATCCTAGCAGCAGCAACATGGACATTCAACGAGGGAACCTTCTAATTTATGGATTCTTTGCGTCTAATATTTTAGACCAAGGAATCCCAGTTGAATATGAATTAGATACGTTCAACATGCCTTCCACTAGCACCACAGAAATTTACTATGTCGATTCGAGCGCCACTCCGCTCTCGACAAGTTCCCTTTTCACCTCTGGTCCACTGTAATGGAGACAACGCACGCCTCTCCCCGAAACACCAGACACACGAAGCTACACGGTGGTCTTGAATACTTCCCTCACACATCCAACGACACGCTGCCATTTCGAACATCCCGCTAAGCTATTGCGTCTCCAAAACCAACAAGTCTAAATACCACGAGTTTTGCAGCGCCAAGAACAAACCTCCTCAAAGCTGCAAATAAAACCTTTCGTTCTTGTGTGTTGTTATAAAGCAAAGTCTTGTAATTCATTTCTTGTGCCCATAAAATCTATAGTGTTAGGGAAAATAACTAATTCCCACAAAACACGCTATATCACCATGAAATTTTTTTTTCTTTTTCAAATTCCCTAATTTCAAATTTTGTTATGTAAAAAGCAACACTAAAATTGGCATTGGTTAAATGCTAGTTGTGGTAAATTGTCAAAAGTTTAAACTTAATTCTTATCAATTATTCAAATAATTCCTTTAATTTCTGATAAAATTATTCATGTGTGGATTGGAACTTCTTCCTAGGATCAGAGCATAGTATCTGTGTACATTGCCATGGATCAAAGTTGCTCTTCAGGAATTCTGCTGCAGACAAAGCATATCAGAAGTTTTGCCTTCTTTAGGGGAAAATAGCTATGCTCTGAAAATATTTTAGGGAAGAAACTTCAAGCAGAACAGAAGTTTCTGAGTTGTATTTGTGTTGTTTCAAATTGGCTGAAATGTCAATGGAAAACCAACCACTATCTAGTTGATCTTCTACCAGCATTTATACCTAGTATCAGAGCGCTGTATATGTAGAAGTAAAAATCCCATGCTTATTTTTAGAATTATGAAATTATAAAAGTAAAATTATCTTAAGATAGTTAAAAAGTTAACAAAATTCAGATGATAATACAACAAATACAATAACTGTGAAACTATAACATGAGAATTTCTCATAGCTCTGAAGTGAGATAAGGTTGCAAATACATTGTAAAAAGCTTTGTGTGTATGCTTGCACATTTAGATAAACTGATAAACAGCTAATAATACTTCATGTAGTTATAACAATAAAATTTCTTTTTAATCTTTTGTGAGATCTAGTTGTATGACCAGTATATATAAAATACGTAGTGCATTCAATAAGTTTCCAGACCTTTTCTTTTTTTTTACAGGCATTTAAAATAGTCGAAGACTCTTGAAAATTCAGTATGTTATTGCTATACATCTTATGAGATGACTGACCAATTTTTATGATTTCAAGTTCAAATGAACAGCTACAGCAGCAATTGGAATACACCCTACTAAAGCCTGATTATCACAGCTGGTGAATTTCAAAAATGCAATCTGGACGTGAAGACACTTTAGAAGAACGATATGCAATAAAATTGTGTTTTAAACTTGGAAAAAATGCCAGAGAAAAGTATGGAATGCTTCAGACTGCTTTTTGACCATCTTGCATAAATCAAGCATCAGTTTTTGAGTGGCATAAGGAAGGCAAGGAGTCTGTGAGGGATGATGAGAGGTGTGGGAGGAGTAAGGAAGTCAATACACCAGAGTTGATTGGCCAAAGGGTTAGGGTCACTAATTTAATGTTTTAAGGGAGTTTAGGAAGAGATTCCGTCAGATGAGGCCAGCACTCTTCAAATGCACCAGTCCACAACTCCATCCTTGTCACAGACTATTTGACCAAGATGGGTATCAAAACAGCTCCTCACCCTCCCTATAGTCCAGACCTTGCTCCCTGTAACTTTTGGTTATTCCCTAAGCTCAGAGGCTGTCACTCTAAGACAATTGAGGAGATGAAAGAGGCTGTGACGAAGGTCATTGACACGCTCACACAAGAGGACTTCCATGGGGCCTTCCAGAAGTTGTTGGAATGGTACAACAAGTGCATTGCAGCCGGAGGAGATTATTTCGAAGGAGACTAGAGTTTCATGTGTGTACTATCAATAAAAGTGCTCATACGAAAAAAGTCTGGAAACTTATTTAATGATCCTCGTAACATTGTTTGTGCAGATACTGGATGCAGCCTAGAGGACCTTCTGATAGGAATGGATGGTAAGAGAGAGAGTCAAGGAACTCCATGTTGTCAGTGCCAGTTGATGATGATGATGATAATACACAAGGAGATAATTGAATGACAGTTTTTTTCAACACTAATGGAACCATTAATAGAGGAATAATGAAAGTATTATATACACAATAGGTAGACCAATCAATATGAACAAATCAAATAGATATGAATGAACATAAAAAGAATCTTTTTTCAATACTTTATAAAAAATAACTTCCTTTTCTCTCATTATTTTCACAAGTTATCTTTTAGGTCTGGTTCCTTTATTTAATGGCATATCAACATTTGAGAGTTATCTTTTAGTCTACTGATAAATAAAACAGTGTCTGAAAGCAACAATTGAAACTAAAAGAATAAAAATTTCTCATTTACCCATTATTAAATCTGCATAAATCTACTCTAATTACACTTTCATATGTACCCAGATTCAAAGTAACATAATTAACTTCAATAATTTTGCATTGTATTCTGCTAATATTAAAACTTTATCTCATTTTAAATCTAAGAGCTTTGGGCATTATTGGATGGCATGCACACAATGAAAGTAAGAAAAAAAAAGATCATGTTCCTCTATTTTAAATACATAGAAAAAGCATTAACACAAGAGCAAAATAACACGCATATGTGCATGTTGAAAAAAAATCCATTCTTTTGTGTCTGATCTCAAAACAAAGAAATAATTTTTTTTCAAGGTTGAGCTTAAATTTTAAACCTGAGACATTGGCTGTCACATTTAGTTATCTGATGTGAGTGTGCAAATAATTCACAATGAAAATTTTACAGATGATGGAGAAGAGGTATTCATTAGAGTAGAAAAAAGTATAATGGATTTTGCTTTATTTAATATATACATATATATATATATATATATAAATTACAGGCAGACTACATTATTAATGCAAGCATCTACAGGGTGAGGCAGTAGTAATAGGATAGTCAATAATATTATGTTAATTACTACTCTGTTCTACAATGGACTTCATACAGTAATTGTTCAAAGTTCATGGACCGCTAACAAATTACCCAAGACTCTGAAATCACAAGCACATTATACACTACACAATGCTCAGTAATCACTTGCCAATTGCTCAATACTCAGTAATCACAAGTAAATTGCTTAAGGTTTACTGATTATGAGCAAACTGTTTAATACCCATTAATCATTTTTCCTCAATGCTCACTGATGAAGAACTGTATTTGGTCTTCAGTGATATTACAGTAGGTGGCATATGACAAAATAAATTTCATATGAATGACAGGACTCAGTGTTTTGTATCAGAACATTGCCTATCAGTATATTCAAGCTTTTTATAAACAGAAATAGGAAATCACATGATACGCAAATAAATACGTTGTCTCCTTTGTTTCAGAACAAAAGAATTATTTCAGAGAGGATTAGATAATATTGAAGAGAGATGGCATTATTTTAGATTTCAAAGCATGAACATTTGAATGTAACAAACTTATCTATATCTATATGTGATAGGAAATAACATGGACACTTCTGAAAATACTTGCAGCATTTCAATATTAATAGCAGACATCAGGGGATATTTTGACTTTTACTTTCAAAAGCAGTGAAGTGGTATCGAGAAATCAGATTTGTTGTGATTAGGTTAACCACTTTGCAGCTCTTACCAGTGAAACAAAGTCTATGAAGACTTGGCAAGAATAAAGTTTACTGTAGATTGCTGTGAATACTGCATATACATGTATAATATGCAACCCTAATTTCAGATGAAAATTTTAAGAAAAACCCAGTTTTCTAGTACAGGGAATAGTAATTTCCATCTGCCAAATATGTGATGAAAAATGAGAAAAACAGAGATACATTTGGATGAAAGAAAAAAAAGTCTGCTGTACACACAGTAGTCTACAGTATGTAACAAAATAATCAGATAAATCAAGTATTTTTAAGTAGCATGTGGCATAAATTTATAGTACATATTCTAAGTTGATCAATTACAATGGTTTTATTAATTATGATGTGAACCTGTTAGGTTCTCATTATAATAACAGTCCACGATGATACTGATGCTTTTGTTTAAGGATTTTAATTAACATTAGTGAAGTATTTTAATTAATATTTTATAACTATTATATCAAGAATTTAGATGATTAAAGAATGACATTCTGTGCAAATGCAGACCCCCAAAAGCAATCATTGAATTACAAATTGAACTGTAAATTGCTTTATTCACAAAGAGCATCTTCAATATTTTGCTCTAATAAAGATTTTGTTATGTGCCATGCAAACACAAAAATGTTAGCAATACATTTTCATCTTGAGTGTTTAGGAAACATGCAAAGGATCATGGAATGATGAAAACATCTAAACTTATCAGATTTATTTCCTCTGTAATATCAATTCATTGTCTTGAATGATTAGTATTCTTTTATACTTTGTTTTGTACCTTCATAAGCCTTGTATCTTTTATATTATGTATTGCATTAAAAACATTAACTGGTTGGTTGCTTCAGTTATCAAGTTGATATTCAAAATCAAAATAATATTGAGAATTTAATTGATAGCAAGAGGTACCCTTTTTTTTCAGTTGGAAATGAAGAATCCAAGTTTTCAGATGAATAAATAGTTGAAATACACAATTGAAAAAGATTGTTTAATTAGACAAAACAAAATCAACTGAATAACAAAAAATTAAAGAATTGAGTTAATAAATTTTTTTGTTTCTTAAATATCATCAACAAATTAGAGTTAACCCCAGGGCATGAAAAATTCAATATTCTAAAACTAGACGAAAGACAAACACACATCTTCAAAATAACCTTTGTTGCCTTACACATGCAAATATGTGATTTAGAATTAATTTATTACAAACCAAGGGATCTGGTACTCAAATTTTATTTCTTTTGTAAGAAGAAAGAAAAATTATATATAGTTCCATTTTTAGTTGAGGATGGTTCCCATTGTTTTGTCTTGAGTATGTTAGAAATATGGTTGGAAACTAGAAAAATATTTTTAGTTTTAGTTACAGATTAATTTTGAATTAATGTCTGAGGAAAAAAGCAGGAATTCTAATCATCTTGCACCTTGCCAATTGTCAGTCATCTGAATATCATACTAGCACAGCATGATGGAATATGGAAAGGAATATAGAGATGGAGAATAAGTCTGTATTATAATCTAGTCTAAAGCAGCAATCAATCTCTAAAACCAATTTGATTAGGTTCTCTTCTTCATTTAGAGAACCATCAACAATAAATAAATAAAGCACTTATAAAACTGATCAACCATTTACAAATAACAGTTAAGCTTTTCCCCCTCTTAGAATAGATGTTAAGAACATATATAAGCTAATTTGCTATTAAAATCAAATAACAAGAGATGGTTTTGTAAAAATGTTATATCCAAAGTTAATTGTTTATTCAGATTCATCAAAATCGAATGAAAAAAAATTGCTGCATAAAAAAAATCTATAAAGCTTAGTTTTAAAATTATGTATGTATAGTGACTATTAAGTAAATGTATTGCTGCATTTTTATACTTGACTTAAAACTTCATTGTAAGATGCTATCACCTGAGTAATTTTATGGCTATTCTACTCAAAAACTACAGATATAATTGTCATGGTTTAATACTGAGAATGCTGGTCTTGCAAGCCATTGTTAGAGTTTCTTTCTTAATGAATTCTTCAACATGATTTTTATATTAAAGTGAATTTGGTCAAATATTCATGTAAGTTACAAGATAATTTAAAATTTTTGTTCAATTAACTGAGAAAAAAATTCTTAGATATGTTAGAATTTCTATGAGATTATCTTTTCAAGAAAAGAAATTAAATAATCAACAACTGCTAAAGCTACTATATAAGTAAAACCTGTGCTCCTTGTACAAATAAATACAAAAAATTGTTATGAAAAGGTCATCATCATCATGTCGCACTGCTAGAACGAATTTCCCTGATCCTCTCTCGCCACCCGTCTCTATCGTCCATCACTTCTGGCAGATCCTCCAGGCAACATCCTGTATCGGTACAGAGCTATTATAGATAGGTTCTAGCTGGTTGTCCAAACTTTTGCTCGTCCATGTGAAGGGGTCCACAGGAGTACATCACTTATGATTTTGTCCTTACTTCTCCAGCAGTGTCCTGCATGTCTGGTTTGTCTAACTTGGATAGTTTTTTTGATGAGAGGTATGTATAGCTGCTGTTTTGTGAGGTGTTGCCTCCAGGACTTCTTCATTACAGTTCACAGCATTCTTGTGTAATTGCTGTCAAGCTTTTTTATGACATAGCACATCTGGCAGATTCACCTGCCCAAGCTGAATCTCTGCTACATAGTCTGAAATGAGAAGCAGGTAGCATAGGCTTCCATGTCAATGCAGACAAAACAAAATACATGTGCTTTAATCAAAAAGGCGACATCTCCACACTAAAAGGTGGTCCTCTGAAACTAGTCGACAAGTTCAACTACCTTGGAAACAACATCTCATCAACCGAGAATCACATCAATACACGACTAGCAAAGGCATAGACAGCTATTGAAAGGCTATCGGTCACATGGAAATCAGACATGACCAATAAAATAAAACAGTTTTTTTCCAAGCAGAGGTCATATCAATACTGCTATATGAATGCACCACATGGACGTTAACTAAGCATGTGAAGAAAAAGCTTCAAGTCATTTACACAAGAATGCTGCAAGCTGTATTGAAAAAAAATGAAATAATTTGCATATATTTATCACCTACAATACTCTGGTAATGTAGAAAATTGTAACACACATATTATATATATATTATATAAGCAATTGTGTGCGTGTGTATATATATATATATATATATATACACACACACACATATATATATATACACACACACATAAGTAGATTTTTTTTTACTTTCTTTTCATGAAATCACTAAAACTCCCATGATGTTTGTATATGTATGTAACTATAACTCAGCAAAAATAGCACAGAATAGAAAGATTTTTATAAAGAACAATACTCTTTAACAACTCTTAAAGAATAAAGCAATTTCCAGTCCAATTTGCAAATGAAAGATTATTTTGTGGGGTAGGTATTGAATGTCATCTTTAATCATCCAAATTTTTCATATAACAGAGGCAACTATGAAATGCTAATTAGATTCCTTCAATCCTCCGAAATATAAACATCATCATCATCATCAAAGATTCATATTACAACAATGGATGCAGTCAAGATAGGGTTGGATGGTGAAAGAGATTTAGGGAAATCCATGCTGTCAGTATTTGATGATGGTGATGATGACTGCTAAACACAACAAAAGAAAGGAAGATGGGGCCATGATTGCCCTCATCCTTAAGGAGCATAGTAGAGAGATTAAAGGGTCACATTTGAATATTTTCAATATACCTTATTAATGAGTAAATGCAATATAAACTAAGTTTTATTTTTCCTTAAAAAAAAGCCATAGCAAATCCACCCAAATAATCTAATCCAGGGCAACTTATTCACATTTACAGGCTACAATGAAATTCATTGTCTACTAAAAAAGCTGAAATTTTAGTGTGTTTGCAACAAAATCTAAAGTTTAAAGTTAATAAGTAAAGTTGGTGACCTTAGTTGAGGGTAACCCGAAGGCTCCCTTTTCAATAGCTACCACACCGAGGAGTAGGGGAGGCGCTACTCCATTACCTGGATTGCTCCACTTTACCTTTGATCCTTACCATTTAATGCTGAGTATTAAGCAAGGTGGTATCAAGTACCATTTTTTGAGTCTTTGGTATGACGCGACCTAGGATAGAACCTGATCTTCTGGACAACTGGAGAACACTCTACTCATTAGGCCAATGGAAACTTAAAAGAAATGAAAAACATTACAAACTATTAATGATTTTCGGGTGATTGCTTTTTGTGAGAAAGCATTTGGATATTAGTTTCTGAAGTGGAGGTGCACAATTTCTGATTTAGAAGGCCAGAGGTTCTTCTCTGCTTTAATCAGATATGAACCATCATATGACTCAAACCACTCGGTAAACAGATATAAGGTTACAAGCATCAATTTTCTACTGATTCTAATATCTTTACATTCAGGTAATTTCCAACCTGTTCTATTTTATACTGAACCAAGCATTCCTTAAATCATATAAGCCTTGAGCATTGCTGTTCTTCTTAGATCTCAATCCAAATAGCCAGTAGGCAAATGCCAGGCAATTGTTGAAATGTTATAAGAGCTAAGTGTACCAGAGCGCTTCAGCTGATTCTCACCTCTCTAGAGGCTATTTTTGAGGAAGGATAACAAGGAGGAATATTTCCCAGATTCTGTGCAGAGTAATTACCAAAGCTTTTAGCATTGCTAGAGCTTAATTGCAAGAACTGCAATTCTTCTTGATATTGTAAAACTTGAGATAATGAAAGTAATACATGAGGCTTTCTACAATTTATCCATTTCCTTTTTGCATTTGATACTTGGGTCTTGAAGAAAAATAATAACAAAACTTTATAAGAACAACACACATACACAGTGTGTGTGTATATATATATATATATATATATATATATATATATATATATATATATATATATATATTTAAGATTGTATTTGAAATGCTTTATTATCAACTCTGACAAAATAATTGTCAGTCCATTGGACTGGAGTAGAAGAATATGCTGACTGCATCTCTGTAGACTTTTCCAATGAGTGTCCTGTTAATGACACTAAACTGCATCTGATGGTGAAGCTTCAATCCTGAAGCTTTTGGGAATATGGAATACCCCTTCATTGCCATAACTCCTATGTCAACTCAGACCCAGAATGGTAGTACCAGTTAGGGATTCATCTATGTGTCAAATAAAATTGTTAAACCATTTAACTGAGAGCAAACAAATGATTAATATTAAACTGAACTATTAGTATTAGGTAGCAGTACTTGAAACCATTTAACTGCATACAAATAGAACTTTAATGTGTTAGGAAATAAAAAAAGATACAACACATGATATTAAATAATAAAAAATATGAAATAGTAAAAAAAAATGAGTGTTCAAAAAATAAATGTGTAAAGGAAATGATTTAATTTTGGTAGATTCATTTTGAAACAAATTTCATTTTCTAAAAATTAAAATTTTGACAATTGAAAAAATTCAAGGCTCTAAAATGTTCTTTATTTGAATTTAATCATTTAACTAAAACTTTAACAAATGTAAGAGTTTTAAGTATCTATAATCACTTTTTATTTTGTAAATATTAAATGATTTGCAAATATGAAATATGTTGAAAAGAATGAAGCAAGATAAGGATTCTAAAAATATTTTTCTACTTTATGTAAAATGATACAATTTTTAAATGTAACTAATTAACAAATAACCAAATTTTAATTCAGTAAATCTGTTTTGTAACAAAACCCTTCCCTCCCAGAAATAAGCTTCAAAATATGAATTTGAAATAATAAAAAAAATTCAGTTTTCATTAACAGAATACTAATGCATTAAAGGTTTTTATTTCTTTATTTTTTCTTCCTTTTCTGTATGGAAGTCTTCAGTCATAAGAGGAATACAAAGACTGCCCAGGCCAATCATATCAATGCAAAATTTTTTTCTGTATAAGCTCAATTCTATTGATCTCATCTTGCTTAAGGACTGGCAGATTTATTCTCTGGGTGTGGTTAAATTCTGTGCAAGAATTGTTTTTACAAGTAAATGTCTTGCTTTATTTTCGAATGAATAAATTTTCAAAATGGAAAGGGACAAGTGTGAAAAGATATAACATCCCCACCCCACCAAAAAAAAAACAAAAAAAACAACATGAATAAAATACTTGGAAGCATCACTGAATTCAAAAGAAGCAAAATGGTTGTAAGCAGTGGACTAGACAAAAAGTAAAGAAGCAGTGAGATAAAGTCTTCAGCTCTTTTTCTTTTTTATGTCACATGTTTACAACATAAAGAGTGAATTAAGAGGAAAAGAAATTCACTTTGACACTGCTCTCCAACAAAAAAATTAAAAAATTGATATCACTCTATTTATGTATCTCACTAGCATGACTTTTCCTTATTCCAAGAATCATGCACACATGAAATGTATCTATAATTTCATACACAGGAATATATAAGTACACATGAGGCTAGCCTGCTAATTGCTATTCCAGAAGTGAAGTGCCTTGATTATGTAAAAGCTTAGGTTAGTCTGGTACAAGGCACATGTGGCTTACTCAGTGGGGTACAAATACTGACACAACAATAAAGTGAGTTTGATGTTTGACAATGTGGAAAGAAGCAAAATTGTTGACCAATAATTGCTACATGATGAAATGCCTTTTCGATGATTAGTTTTATATGATGAATAAATAATCAAATATCTATATACATTTGCAGCAACAAATATGCTCATTATCAATCTACCTTTCTATCAATACATTTTCAAACAGATGCGTGTGCACACACACACACACACACACACACACACACACACGTCTTTATATACACTAGAAAGTGTCATGTGCTGAAAAGATATGGGCGATCATGTTTGTCCTTGAGAGAAAGTGGCAAAGTTTAAATTCAGAGTTGTATTTCTCCTACACTGGTTGTCTGCCATGAGGACAAGAGTTCAATTAATCCTACTTTCTAGAGAAAAGAAGTGGATTTATGCTTTTCCAAATGCATTTGTATGATGTAAACACAGAGAATTAGCTAGAATTTGAACTAAGAGTACAAATTCCATTTCTCTATGAACAATCATTATACTACTCATATATAAAATTCTATTATATCGCAGAAATAATTATATATATTTTTTATAGGCATGCATATAAAAAATAGATATACATATTTCGTTTTCTTACATTTATATAAAAATACAAATAGAATTCTATTTTCTTTACCTTATGAGATTCTTACTGTCTCAAATATTTTTGCAGAGATTTCCTATTTTGATAATAACAAATCAATAGAATCTTCTTTGGTCATTATCTTCACAGGTACAACCATAATTTTACCTCTTTCTTCATACTCTCAGTGAAAAAAAAAGTCATCCTTTTAATTTTCCATTTCATATATCAAATGCAGAAGAGTGCAAAAACCCATAGATATATAAAAAAAAAATTACCAAAAAAATATTGACCTAGTTAAAATTACTTAAAAAAAAAATTTAAAAAAAAAAAAAAAAAAAAAAAGGTGAGAATTTTCTTAAAGGAGCAAAGTACTTTTTAACTAAATGTTGATATACTTATAATAACAAATATAATATATAATTATGTGCATACATAATGAATATATATTTCATACAAAAGAAATTAATGGAGTAATCAAGTCCCTTTAGGGATAAATGCTAAAAATATGTAAAATTCTTAATAAGATTTTTTAAAGCTGTATATTTGATCATGTTAAGTTAAAAAGTAAATTAAAAATATATAAATAGAAACACAGCATGAATGAGAGTGTATATTTATGTAGATATTTCCAAGTAAGATATATATATATATATATATATATATATATATATATATATATATATATATATTAGTGTATCATTCTTCTGTTAAAGGCTTACCTAAAAAGTATGGCTTCATCACTAAGAATAAATCACCTGTGTAGGGTGTTCAATTGTTCACATCTTTAACAGAACTGCTGGGCCCTCATACATCAAAATAAATTGGAGATTCTATTATATATATATATATATTACATGAATGAAAGGATATTTACTTTATCCTCTTTTTCTTGTTTGTGTAGATATGTCTGCATATACCATATTTCGTATAACAGAAAATTTTACACCTCACCCAAATTTTGATCCTCAAAATCACCTTGCATCTCATGTTATTAAGATTGAACACTGGAGTAAAGTATGGGATAGATGAACATTTTTCCAACATATTTCATGCTAAATTTAGGGAACATCTAATAAAGCCACAGAGTTTGGTGTGTGAGTGTGTGTGTGTGTTTTGAAAGGAAACCAAACATTTATTTTTAATATCTTAATGTATTTTAGAATTTTAAGATTTAACATTAATGATATATATGAAGTCTTCTAAATATCTCAAGAACAATTTCCATGGTCTTGATATAACTTGACAACTAATTAGAGGTTACCTTACTGCATCTGCATAAACTCTCCAATGGGGTTACTCATTCAGCAATGAAATACCATTGAGTGGAATATAATGTATGATTGTCATGTTTACCATGATTGAGTGAGTAGATTCTTCATGTCCTAAGAAGAGTTTTTTTTTAGCAAAACATCTCAAGACCCACCCAAGTCTGTCAGTCCTACCTACAATCTAGATTTGGTTCCCAGTAATTTCTGGCTTTTACCAAAGTTAAAATCACTGTTGAAATATTGTGGATGAAATGAAGAACATGTGACAGCTGATGGCAATCTTGAAAGAGGATTTTGAGTACAGTTTTGAAAAATGAAAAGAATATTGGAATAAGTGTACAAAGTGCTAAAGAGTATTTTTAAAGATACTAAGACAACTAAAACACCATTACCCTAAGAAGGCTGATTTTAAAAAAATTAATGACTCAACACTTTGCAGACTATATATGTAACAAAAGTATGAGTGGTTTTAATAATATATAAGAGATACTACATATCGAAGAATCACTAAAAATGGTTTTATCTTACAAAGAAAAAAAAACAGAACTATATATTTTTTATATGATATTAACTTGGAATGTTAGTGTTTTCACTAGATGTTTAACAACTAATAAGTCCAATGGACAGAAAAATTCAAAACTGGTGGCAATAATCTTATTTACCAACCCCTCTGCTCGGGCAGGATATGACACAGGGTCAATTTTTAAGCGGAGTTTAACAGGTTTGAATTCAGAGTTTTCCTTCTCCTAGACTAGTTGCCTCACCAAGGCTGAAGAACTTAGTCTGCCCTACTATTTACCCATAGCTGGAGGGAGAATAATTGGATTCATACCTTTCCCAAGGGTATTAGTTCTATGTGAAATGCAATCAGTTTCGTCCAGGATTTGAACTCGTGTCGCCATGTCCATTTCCTGCGACGATAACCATTACACCACGGGCACCTCCAATAATATTTTGTTAAAAAATTGTATTGAAGTATTTAAGCAAACCTGATGAGAGAAAGATCACAAAGAATGATTAGAAGAAATAAAAAGAAAACTTATCCCAGAGTAACAAATTCTATCTATTCATTCTGTTTTTTCACTCCACTTTCTGTCACATGATAATTGTGATGACAGTAGGACTACTACTACTACTACTACTACTACTTCTATCACCACCACTACCAACACGAAAATGAACCATCTTACATACAGGCATAAATATTTAGTAGTGGGTATGTTCATGTCCCTTTCATATTTTGATCATAAGGAAAAAAAAAAAAAATTACCAGCTGTTTGGCTTTATTTTTCAATACAAAAATTCAGACTTTCGAAAACTTCTCAGTCTTATAAAAACAGTGGGAAAATCGACGTACAAGTAACTGAACATATTCCCAGCTGACAGAATGAATATTAAATGTCCATGTACTTCCCAGGTTATGAAAAAGTCCATCTGACAATCTGAGAACCAAACAGCTAATAAATGAAATATTGAATATTAAGTGAGAGTGTATAGTTGTGTTTGTAAGGCTTTTCACTTGAAAATTTGCACATAGCTGATTAAGAATCAACATTTTTTTAATAATGCTTCAATGCTTAAATAATGTGAATACATCAGAAAGAGAAATAAATGTCAAAAAACAGAATAAATTTAAAGTCAATGTGAACCATGAGGTCAGTTACAATAATTCAACTGTAAAGAGAAAGTTTCTTTTTTGTTTCAAATCAAGGAAATTTAAATCTTTTTATGTTTGATACAAAGAGATTAAACATAGGAATAGATTAGAATAAATAAAGAGAGAAAAGTCTAAAAATTTCCTAATAGGATGGAAAAAAAATTAGAGAAATAAAACCAATGCTTGTCTGGAACAAGGCAAATATTTACTATAGATCACATGTTACATAGATAATAAAACAGTTATTTCTGTCAGAAGTTTTTAGATTATGAATTATTATAATACATTGATTTATTTGAATAAGTATTCTTATTTTGCTTGTTATAATCACAGTACAGATGAACTGTAACAAGTAGGATGAAGACATTAGTTTCAATAAATTATTGGATAACAAGCAGATAGTGTGGACTTTAGATGAATGTCCTGTTTTTAACAGTTTATACAATAGTTGGTTTGTTTTCTGTGCTTTATAGCATATCAACCTTTGTAGGTTATTTAACACCAAATTATATATATATATATATATATATATATATATATATATATATATATATGTGTGTGTGTTTAACCTAAGATTTGTAAGTGAATACTTTGTAGATAAAATTTTTGATAAGCAGGATTTCATTTGTTTGCACATGATCAAATGGTTTCATTTCATATTTTTTGGTACACCCCTGTCTCACTCAAGAAGGACAGAACATCATTCATTTTGATGTAGTCAAACAGATCTCTCGAACTATTCACTTTGAAAAACCGCTTTCTAATGAGAATGAAAGCTCTACATTCTATGAGAATGTGTTTAATGGTGCAAGGCATTTGACAGGTCAAACACTGCGGTTGTTGCTCCTGTTTCAGTATGAAAGAGTAAGTAAGCCTTGTATGACCATTGCGTAATCGAATATAATGACTTGTTCTCTTCTTGATTTTCTCAAAGGTGGTCTCCATTCTCCCAAAGTGGGCTGGATTTGGAAGAGTTTATTGTGGATGTTATTTATGTTGGGGGTCAAATCTAAAGCCAGTTTGGCTGCTGAGTCTGCTCTTTCATTTTCTTCCACTCCAATGTGGTTTGGGATCGAGCATATAAGAATTTCTTTACAATTTGACATTGAGTCTGGTCTACTCAACAGTTTAATGATAAGAAGGTTCTCAATTTTTTTATTTCTTTATGATAGTAAGACAGAGAATGATTCTGAGAATATGATAAATTGTGGGGGAACTTAGTGGTGTATCAGCCATCTACAAATTGCTAGTAAATATTAATAAACTAGCCCATCAGTAAGCAGCAGTAGATTGGCCAGTCAGAGATGACTAAATATGTGTTCCAGCCTTGTTACTTAAAAGGCATACTTTTTGTAGCGCACAAATGAAAAACAGATGGCTACCCAAATTCCAACAGTTGATGGGCCCAGGGCAGCAAAACTTATTTTTGATGGCAATGAATCCAAGTATGAGTTTTGGGAAGTGAAGTTCCTGAGATATCTTAGAATTCAACATTCACATTAACAGATCAAAGTGATGATATGGACTTCATAGAAAAGAATGCTACTGTCTTTGCCGTGTACATTCAGTATTTGGACAATAAAAGTTTGTCATTAGTAATAAGAGATGCCTGAGACAATGGAAGAAAAGCCTTAACAATATTAAGGGAACATTATTTGTCAAAAGGAAAGCTGAAAGTTATTTCCCTCTATACAGAGCTAACATCTTTGAGAAGATTGGATGGCTTGGTTTGGTTGTTTGGGTTTTATGGCATATCAACCTTTGTAGGTTATTTAATGCCAAATCCATTTTTATGTAAATAATCAGTTCTATTTCAAAGAATTCAGTTTAGCATAAGCATGCAGTTTAAATGTAAGTAGAGTTTAATCGTGAAAAACATTTCTATTTCAAGCTATTCAGTCGAGTCAAGCAGTTCTAATTTGGCTTATTCAGTTTAGTATGAGTACAGATTTTGTTTACACAGTTAAATGTCAAAACAGTTCTATGTTAAACAATTCAGTTTAGTGTAAGTACAGTTTCAATGTCAAAAAACATTTCCATTGCAAATAATTCAGTTTCGCATAAGCATGCAGTTTAAATGTAAGTACAGTTTAATTGTCAAAAACATTTCTATTTTAAGCCATTCAGTTTAGTCAAACAATTCAGTTTAGCATAAGTATGCCATTAGTTCTATTTAACCCATAGAGAGGGCCCTATCATGTGCTACCATGCCAGGCCAGAGTGTACCTGGGAGCAATGGCAATGAAGGGGTGCTTTGCATTCCACAAATCCCCAGCATCACTGGAGCCTCACCATCAGATCGTTTAGTGTCATATCCAGGACTCTCATGGGGGGGTCTTACCCCTCTGTAGAGGTGCAGTCAGTGTATTCTACAGCCCCAGCTGACTGGGCAAGAGAAGATTGGAATCAGAGAATATTTCAATTGCTTTGAAAAAAGCTGGGGAAGATATAAGCGACAGACTTTTAATTGCCATGTTCTCAAAGGATTACCTCAGAATTTTAAACCTTTTACATCAGTTATAACCCAGAAGAAGAAAACCTTGACTTTTTCTGAATTTAAAGTATATTTAAGGAGTTATGAAGAAACAGAACATATGTTACCCCCAGATGAATCTAACAATATATTACAAATGAAGACCACATTTAAAAAGATTAACCCAAGGAATAAACTTGGGGTAAGAACCTAGCCTCACTTTGAAAATAAATCAACAAATTATAATTATAACAATTACCAGAAACCATGGCATAGTAGAAAGGACTATAAAATTTTACCCCCCAGGGAAGACAAATATTATTTGTTACATTTGTCAGAAGAAAAACAACGAAGCATTTGAATGTAAAAACCGAAGTTAAAAAGATTTTTATCAGAATATAAGAACCTATTCTAAAGGCCAAACCTATTTCTTTGTTTTAGGATATGATATGATAGGATATGATATTGTTTCAGACAAGAATAATTTTCATCATACAACGTGTGAAAGCACGTATTGCTTGTGCTTTCACACGTTGTATGATGAAAATTACTCTTGTCTGAAACAATATCATATCCTATCATATCATATCAAGAGTAATTTATTAGTTGATTGTGGGGCTACCGAAGATATAATAACTGATAATCAAAATTTATTAATTTTGACCAAAATTTTGAACCAAGGAACCATTATGTTGAATCAGCAGACAGGAGCCGAGCAAATAACAATGCTGAAAAGAGGTAACGCCTGCATTTATCTGTGCAATAGCAAAGGACACATGTATAGATGTATCTTAAAAAATGCTTTATATATGCCAATTTTTAAACAAAATATATTTTCAGTACAAGCAGAAACAAAAATGGTGCATACATAAGTTTTGAGCGTGACAACTGCCAATTGATTTACCCTAATGGAGCAGTGTTCAACATAACAGAGAGAGGACATTTGTGTTATCTGAAAAATATCATTTCTGCCAGAAATGCCACTTATGACTTACAAACTTGGCATAAAATCTTAGGCCAATGTAACAAATCTGATATAAAAAAGTTACCCAACTTTTTACTAATTTGGGTAAGTTGGACCCGTAAAACCAGTACCAAATTATGTTCTTAACTGTGATATATACATTGAAGAGAAGATGTCTAATGAGAGAAATAAGACTTTGGATTGCAAAGCAATAAAAATCCTTGCACTTGTACACAGTGATTTAGCAGGCCCTATTCAACCCTTAGAAAAAGATGGTTATAAATATGTAATTAAATTTATTGATGACTATTCTGGCCTTACAATGTTATATTTCTTAAAACACAAGTCTGACACTATGCTTGCTGCAACAAAATATCTAGCTGACATAGCCCCTTGTATCCATGTAAAATGTTTACAGACAGACCATGGAATGGAGTTCACTTCTGAACCTTTTCAATGGTTACTTGTACATCATCATCATCATGATGTTGTGCTGGTAGCATGGATATCCCAGACCCGCTCTCGCCACTTTTCCCTATCGTTCATCGCCTCAGGCAGGTCTTCTGGACAACATCCCATATCCTCACATAGTTGCTGAATGTATGTTCGTGCTGGTCGTCCTGCTTTTGCATGGCCATGTGTGGGGGTCCATAAGAGTACATCACTTATGAGTTCGTCCCTGCTTCTCCAGCAGTGTCCTGCATGTCTGGTTCGTCTAACTTGGATAGTTTTCATGATAGGAGGCAGGTGGCCGTATAGTTGGTGTCTTGTGGGGTGTTGCTACCAGGACTTGTTCAAGATTGCTCACAGCATTCTTGTATAATTGCCGTCTAGCTTCTTCTCCAGCCGTTTTGTTAGCATCCATGTAGTGCAGCCATACAGCAGTATTGATATGACAGCTGCCAGGAAGAAACTGCGTTTCATTTTATCGGTTAGGTTTGATTTCCATATGATCGATAGCCTATTGATAGCTGTCCATGCTTTCGTTAACCTCGTGTTGATGTCCTTTTCGGTTGATGCGACGCTGCTTCCTAGGTAAGTGAATTTGTCTACTAGTTTAAGAGGGGTTCCTTCTAGAGTGGAGATGTCACCCGTTTGATTATAGCACATATATTCCGTTTTGTGTGCATTGACATAGAGGCCTATGCCTGCGGCTGCTCGTTCCAAACTATGCAGTAGTGTTTCGGCTTGGTTGGGTGTATTTGCCAGTATTGCTATGTCATCGGCGTAGTCGGTGTCGGTAATTGTTTTTGCGGGGTACCTTCTGCTTCTTTTCTTTGTCAGCTTGAAGCCGTTCTCTCTGATTTTGGCAATCGATGTTCTAAGTACGTAGTCTAGACAGATGATAAAGAGGTATGGAGCTAGCGTGTCCCCTTGTAGTACTCCTGCTACAATGTCGAAGTATTCTGTGTCTCCATCTGGTGATCGTACTTTTACTTTGGTGTTTCTATAGAGAATCGTTATTGCTGCTACGGTTTCTTAAGGTATGCCATATGCTAGTAGGATTTGTTCCATCTTTCCTCTGTGAATGGAATCGAAGACCTTGGTAAAGTTGACAAATAGTAATGTCGCTTGTAGGTTTTTTGCCCGTACACCTTCAAGGATTTTACGGATGGTTAATATTTGTGAGGTCGTGGATCTATTTCTTCGGAAGCCATTTTGGTTTTTCCTAAGTATGTTGTCGATTTTGGGTTCTATGCGGTTTCGTAGTAGGGCATTGTAGATTTTGGCTGCTATGGATGTAAGTGTTATCCTTCGGTAGTTTTTGGCTAATCCCCCTTTTTAGGGAAGGGGAGGATGCATCCCTTCATCCATCTATCGGATTTTGATTATATACTGCGTTGCAGTGTCGGAGCAGTATGTCGTCGAATTGTATGGTCTTCCATACTTCTGGGGGAATCTCGTCCAGCCCTGCAGCTTTCCTATTTTTTATTTTTCTGAGAACCGAGTTGAGTTCTTATGTGAACGGTCCTAGTTTAATGTCCAATTGTTTACTAATTATTCTGTTGATTGGTTCATGTGTTATTTTCGGTGGGTTTCCTAGTAGGTTTTCGAAGTGCTGTTTCCACAGTTTTATTCTTTCTTGTTGGTTTGCTGTGCTCTTTCTTCTACTCACTTCGTTTATTGTTTGCCAGGCTATCCTAGATTGTCTATTTTCCACTGAGTCTCTTATCTTATCTATCTGATTTTGAATGTATTCTCTCTGTTCCTTTATACATATGCCTGCTAATTGATATGGTACTGTTTTTAGTTTTCGGGCATTTGTGTTTGTTGGGTTTTTTCAATAGTTTTTGGAGGCTGTTTTCACTAGTGCACGTTTTTCTCTCACCGCTAAAGTTTCCCATGGGACTCTATATTTAGTTTTGAGTTTTGTTGGAATACATTTCGCTGCTGCCTCGAGGTGCGCATTGACGAAATTTTCATATTCGTCGTTTGGTGTACTTTTTTCTGTCTTCTCTTGTAGTGTTTCGAATCTGTTTCTTAATTCTAATACGTATTTATCTATTATACCTCTGTTGTTCAAAAGGGCCCAGTCATAGCGTTTGGTGGTCGCTGTTCGTTTGGCGTTTTTTCGTAGGCTTAGCCGTATTTTCGCTGTGACTATTCGGTGATCGATGGACACACCCTCAAAATAGGAGTATGCCTCGCAATTCATTGCACTATTTTTCCATTTCTTGTTTATAAGGACGCAGTCTATCTGTGCTTTACTATTGTTTGCGTACGTGTATGTCCATAGTTTGCCCTCCCTTTTTTGGTAGTTTGTATTGAGGCATGCTAATCTATTTTCTATCATGAAATCTGTTAGATGTTGCCCATTCCTATTTGACGTGTTGTGGAGGCTGTATTTGTTGTTTCCGTTTTTCCCGATTTGGGAATTCATGTTTCCACCAATGACTAACATGTTGTATTTCGGGATGCTACGCACTAATGAGGATAACTCATCGTAGAAGGTGACTAGTTCAGTTTCTTCACTAACATTGGTAGGGCTGTAGCAGGAGATGATTGTTGCTCTGGGGTTGCCGTTAAAAGTAGCTGCCATCATCCTAGGTTGTATTTTCTCAATGCTATTTAGCATTTTTACTGCTCTAGGTCCTATAAGTAATCCTACCCCTCCTACTGTGGCGTTGACAGAGTTTTTCTATGCAGATACAGTGACGAGCGTCCATCTATTGCCAGTTTCGTGATATTTGATATCTTCAGTGTGCGTTTATCTGTGTTTTTGTATGCATATTATGTCTATCTTATGTTCTACGGCCGATGCGATTAGCTCTGGTAGTTGTCCTATTCTATTTAAGGTTCTTACGTTAAATGTGACTATTTGTAGTGTTTGTTTGCATTTTAGTAGTTTTTGTCGTTTGAGCTCTGTAGCTGATTTTTCGAACAATGAGGCCAGGGCTCCAACCTCAGCAGGATGCGCCCCTTTTTCACCCGCGCGAAGAGCGATGTGGTTTGAGTGTGGGTCATGGTTATCTTTCGATGGTTGTTTTATTTTCTTCTATAGAAGCCACTCTTATAGAGGAGCAGCAGTAGTTCCCCGATCGAACTAACGATCCTGAGCGTTAAGTTGTCAAACTCACGTCCAGGACCTGTTTAGGTATTGAGTTTGGTCGTCAATGGGTTTATTCAAATACCTTTCTGTACATCATGCTGCTTCCCATGTGTACGTAAAGAAAAGGGGGGGTAATTTTAATTTAAGTTTTCTTAAGTTTTAACTTAGTTAAAGTCCAGGATTAAGGTACTTTTGTCAGACTTTCACTTAAATTTTCACCTATCTTCTGATACTGGTACTGAAATGATTTTTTTTTTCAGTATTGGGACATTTTTCTAGACTTTTTAGTTTTTCTTCTATACTACCGTTAGGAGCCGAGGAGGCTTTAAGAATTATATAGCTTTTACAAATGAAAAATTTATTTATTTATTTATTTTTTTGTATGTGTGGTGGCATTGGGAGTTTTAGGCTATTATTTTTTCTTCTAAACTACTGTTGGGGATGGGGCTTTAAGAATTTTAAACTTTTAGAAAAGATTCAAAAACGTTTCGCAGTGTTCGCTGACATTTGGACAGAGTCATATATTCAATTTCAGTTTATAGTAAGGGTGTCTTTACATTTAAAACACACAGTTTAAGCAATATTTTACAAACAAGAATACAGCATAACATTTTGTAAAATTTTCAGTATTTTAAATTAATAGGACTTAAAGACATACTGATCAATATTGAAACAATTTTCTCTGCTGGCAGGTGCGAGTTCAAATCCTTCCTCTTCCCTTTTAGCGTTTATTTACTAATGAATTTTAAGTATACTTGGAGATGGTCTACTGTTTGAGACGGGGGGGGGTAGGCTAGGTATTTTGTCATTTTTTTTTTTTAAAGAATCAAACACAAGCAGTCAGCTCTTCATTCTCTGCATCAAAATGGGACTGTTGACGGAAGTCATGAGTATAAAGCTTGTTTCATAGCCAAAGGCTACTTGCAAATATATGGCAATGATTATAGAGAAACTTTTATCCCAACGACAAATATGGCTTCCATAAGGTTACTATTGCAAATAGCCATTCAGTTTGACTTGCTAATTCATCATATGGATGTTAAGAGTGCATATTCATATGACTATTAAACATTGTTGAGCCACTAGAAGGCTTTAAAAGGTAAGAATGGGAATTGTGTTTGGAAACTTAAAAAAGTCCTTTTATGGGTTAAAACAGAGCGGTCGAACTTGGAATAAAACATTCCATACTTATTTAACTACGCAAAATTTTGTGCAGTCACCCATGGACCACTGCATGTATGTTCAAAATGTCCAAAAAATACCCATCATTTTATTGTGGGTAGATGATATATTGATAGCTTCAAAAACTGAGGCACACCTTATACAAATTAAGACAAGATTGAACTCTAGATTCAAAATGACTGATCTTGGGAAATTATCCTGGTTTTTAGGAATACAATTTGAATGTGAAAATAATACTATAAAACTGAATCAGTCTAGATATATCAAGAAGATATTATCAAAGCTTGGCATGGCAGATTGCAAACTATGCTCAACTCCATGTGAAATGGATATAACGAGAACAAGTGACAAAGTCCATTTTATAGATAGCAAACCTTATCATTAAATAATTGGCAGTCTGATATATATAATGGTTGCAACAAGACCAGACATTTGTTATACAGCTACTAGATTATCTCAAGACCTAGCAAAACCAAATTCTTTCTATTTAATGAAGACAAAATACGTCTTACGTTATTTAAAAGGCAAAATCAATCAGTCACTAATATTTAAGAACTCGCAGAAACCCTTGAAATTTGAAGAATTTTGTGATGCTGCTTGGGCTAATTTGAGTGATAAAAATGTGTGAGTAGATTTTGCTTTAGATTGGCAGAAAATAACCCAATGATTTCATGGAAATCTAAAAAGCAGAATTCAGTCACTTTGTTAACATTTGAAGTGGAATTTATCACTATTTCATTAGCAAGCCAAGAAGCCCTATATCTTAGAGCACTATTGAGAACTATGACAGAATTTGAGTCACTTAAAAACCCAACAACTATTCATTGTGATAATCAGTCCAGTATTGTTTTGGCAAAAAACCCAGTCATTCATCAAAGATTGAAACATATTGATATCAAATTTCAGTTTACATGTAACGAAATAAATAAAGGGTCCATTCTTTTAGAATACATTGAAACAGAGAAAAATGTAGCTGACATGTTTACAAAGCCAATGACAGGAATAAAATTAAACACTTTCAGAAAGATTATACAAGGCAACTGAGTCCTAACTTAGTAAATTAGGTACTATAAACCCAGTTGACTAGGACAGAAGAATACATCAACTGCATCTCAGAAGAGGGGTAAACCCCTCCCAAATGAATGTCCGGGATATGACAATAAACCAGCCTATTAATCCTAACCAAACGCGACTAGTGATTTAATTTCAGTCAATTAAAAAAAATGTATTAATACTAATGATTCAAAAAAAATTATTCACATTTTTTATTTTAAAATGTATTTCTTTTAAAGGTGGAAGATTCCATTTTATCCCCCCAAACAGGTGGGCATGTTGGATTGTTGCTGGGGGCGACCTAGTGGTGTATCAGTCATCTACAAATCAAATTGCAAGCAAATATTCATAGACTTGCCCATCCATAGTAGTAGTAGATTGGCCAATCAGAAATGACTAAAGTGTATATAAACAATGGCAAGCTACAAGCCTAGATATAGTACATGTTCAAGCCTTGTTACTTAGAAGGTATACTTTTGTATTGCAAAACAGAAAACAAGATGGCCACCTAAATTCCAACAGTTTTATTTAGAACAGCTGTGCAAGCCGTTTTGTCATTGTTCTTGGAGCCATCAATAAAGACATATAGGATCGTGTTGGAGGATATGAAATTTCTCCCGATAAGTAATGGGATGGGTTTTTGTTTTAGGGAGTTCATTCAGTTTGAAGATCACTTTGGAGTTTTTAATTATCCAAAGTGGTGTTTGAGGTAGGATGCTTTCATGTATATCATTTAGAGAGATATTGGATTCTTTGAGAGTAGATTTCATCCGAAAACCCAAAAGTTTTATGGATTTTTCCTTTTTTTCAAAGTGTTGCTCGTATTTGGGGTTGAGAATGCAGTTGTGTTGAATGGGCAAGATTTTAGTTTTGTGTAGTATTGCAAAGCAAGTTTTTCACATCAGAGTTGTAGGGGTGCTTCAGGGGCCTCAGTGTATAGGCTGACAACTGGAGAAGTTCAGAAAGCTCTTGAATCCTTCATGGTGTATAGGGTTGAGCTGTTTGAGGTAGGACCTCCTGACTGATCTATAGATAAAAAATAGCATAATCTAGTTTTTAACAGATCTGGGATTTGTATAGTTTAAGGAGTGTTTTTCAATCAGCTCCCCATTCTGTGTGGGTGACCACTTGCAGAAGTTGTTGGGCTCATGTGGAATTGTTTTTGAAATATTTTATTTGAGGGACGAATGTTAATTTCCTGTCGAATATAACCCCAAGAAATTTATATTTGTCAATGATAGGTATTTCTGTATCTTCAAGTTTGATGAGAGGGTCATTGTACATTTTCCTAAGTTGACAGAAATATAGGCATCATGTTTTGCTTTTGGAGATCCTGAAACTGTGTTTACCCAATGAGTAATTTTCTGGATGCATTGTTGCAGTTGACACTTGGCAGTTCACACATATTTGGATCTGGAAGTGATGCAGAAGTTGTCAACATAGAGGTAATCCTCAATTCCCGGAGTGGGATACTTTGTGATGCTGTTTATTTTTATATTGAACAATGTCACTGACAAAATACTCCCTTGGGGGACTCCCTCTTCCTGCTTGTGGAGATTAGAAAAGATTGATCTGACTTGGACAAAGAATTTCCTCTCAGAGAGAAAACTCTTTATGAAGTTGGGCAATCTGCTTCACAGCCTCATGCTATGCAGGTTTTTCATTATTCCAAACCTCCAGGTGGTGTCATAAGCCATCTCCAGATCAAAGAAGACTGCTATAAGGTGTTGTTTTTTGGGTGTTGGCCTCTCTTATGGAGATTTCCAATTTGACCACATGATCTATCATCGATCTCCAATTTCTGAATCCACATTGAGAATTGGTGATAAGTTTGTTGGACTCAAGAAACCAGACCAATCTTTTGTTGGCTATAAGCTCCATTGTTTTGCAGAGGCAGCTAGTTAGTGCTATTGGGTGGTAGTTAGCTGGATTTTAGCTATCTCTCCCTGGTTTAGATATAGGGATGATTGTTGCTATTTCCTATGATTCTGGGAAATATCATTAGATATTGTCAGAAGGTAGTTGAGTGAATTTTGTGGTAGATGTTTTAGAAATTCATAATAGATTTCATCTGGGTTGATTGCTGTGTTGTGTGATGTTTCGAGAGCTTCTTGTAGTTCTGCTGGTGTAAAGGGTTGTTGGTTGTATTTTTCAGAATTATTGGACTTTAAGTTGAGTTTTTGTTTTTCTGCATTGTTTTTGGAAGTAAGGAAATGTGGATTGGAGTTGTTAATGGAAGAATTTGCTGAAAATGTGTTGTTAATCCAATAGGTATCAGCAACACATTTATGGGACATCAACAGAAATTACAAAAATGAGATCCCGACTAATATCCCATAAATTTTGTATAAGAACTTTTGACACATAAGAAATATTTATACCAATTTTAAAATTGTGTATTTTATCCTTTTTGAAAAGCACCAATCCTAATTATGGTGCATATTTGGTTAAGAAAATTATGTCAAACTGATCTCCTAAATGTAAAGTGTTACAAACCATTTTAAGTAATTTATATAATTTTCCTGTTTGGACTTAATATAATTGTTATGAAACATCATATATAACAAAAATATATGTAATTACAATAAATAGAAAAAATACTGAAAGAGAATTCACATGGAAGTTTACAATTTACACAATGTAGAGAAATTTATATAAACTCACAATTTCAAAAAGATTTAACTAAGACATATGTGCATAAGAGAAAGAAGCAGGGGATTCAACACTCTTGAGATGGATTTTTGTGTGTCATAATAAAAAGCAGTATTTTATTTGTTAGCATTAATCTATCCAACAGTGTAAACTAAGCATATAAGCAAAATATGAGTTAGCTAAGGAAAAAAAACATTCTGATGATGAGTCTTTTGTCATTTAAAAATAAAAAGTATCTAACTTGAAATAAAATCAAATCCTTTAAATGTAAAAACAAATTTTGGCGTTGAAAGTTATCACAAGAAAAAGTTGAAAAATAAGAGGATTACTATATCAGGATGCTGGTTATGAATATAGATTGTCATTGCAACCTTTGAAAGATAAAATAATGAACCATTATCATGTCATTTTATTTCATAAGTAATGAAATGCTGTGACACACAAATTTTGATTTACCAGATTTATTACAGGTGGTAGCAGACAATCTGCTATTTATAAAGTCTGGGAATCAATAAAAAAAAAATTTTAAAAGATTAATTTGTGAACAAAAGATGATAATAATAATCATTAGAAGAAGAAATGAAGAGGAGAAATCAACATCATCTATCACCACCACTACTACTTATAATAATAATAATAATAATTTGTTGAGGTAAGGTTTCACTTTTCAGCAAGATCAATGAGTGTCAACAGAGTCAAGAAAAAGAATTTAAGCTGCAGAAATACAAAAAACTCTCCATGTGTCTCTTTACATGACTGTGCATTACACGCTCCCTGAACCTATGATAAGATGAGCTAGTTTAGAAGAAAGGGAGGGAAAAGAGAAATTGGGAAAGTCATGTTAAGTGGATAGATGATCATCAGCTTTTTTATGTTGTACAAGATTGTAAAGATATTTGGATCAAGTAAAGCAAGAGTGTAAGTCTGAGAAGATAATGCCTAAGATCAGGAATTTGATCTGCCTATCAACCTGCACCTGCAGAAATTGATGACTAATTGAAAACAAAAATATTCTTTAGTGAGATTTATTTTATTATTTTATTATTACTTTGCTGCCACATTTTTTTCTTTATCTCCACTAGACCAGAGACAAGAATTGATTAGCAGTTTTGATACATGACCAGCTGCTGAGAATTATATTACTTTGTCTTATAGTAAAGGTTGATCATGAACTGCAACTGAAGCTTTAGATTTACATTCTGAGCCAGTAAGTTGAGTATTATGAAGCTTAAAGATTATCAAGACAAGATATTAAAATACCAGAAAGCAGAGAACATAATAACTAGCTTGAGATCACAAAGAATTCACTTGGAGTTGAAAGAATAATCGATTAGAGATGTCCCATAGTTATAAGGTGTATAAGATGCTGCTTAAAACAGTTCAGGGTGGTTTTAAGATGCAGACAAATACAAACAAATCTTATATTTATTTTAAGAATTCTGACATATTCACTGAATTTACAATTAAATTTAAAACATAAACAAAATTGATTCTCCTAACCATTCAAGAAAAGTAAATATTGAACAAGCAAATGTATCAGTCTAAATCAGGTAAGAATTATTTCATTTTTCTAAATAATAACTATTTTATCATCTTTGTAAGCAATATTTTAACTATTAAAGGTAAGTAAGTAAAGTTGGCGACCTTAGTCAAGAGTGACCTGAAGGCTCCCCCTCTGAAAACTACTACACTGAGGAGTAGGGGAGAGTACTACTTCATTCCCTGTATTGCTCCACTTTACCCCTGATCCTTACCTTATAATGCTGAGTGTTAAGCAAGGTGGAATCAAGTACCATTTTTTGAGTCTTTAGTATGACTCGACCTGGAATTGAACCCTGGTCTATTAAAGGTAAATGCACATAATCAAAAAGATATCCAATAATTTCATTTTTTTTAATTATCATTTTATGAAGTTGATACTGTTCTTTGAAAACTAAATTTAAGAGATTTATCAATTTAAATATCTTTGTTTTTGTCGAGATTTCAGTCCTAACTTAGCAATAATACTATGAAATTATTTTATATTACCAGCTTGATATACTTATGAGTCTAATTAGTGATGTTTAATTAAATGTGAATAATTATTTTAGTGAAGCAATTCTAAATAAGTCATATCATCCAACAACATGGCTTTCCACTGATTCTTATTTATTCTGAGAGACCCTCATGATAAACAAAATGTTAAAGCTCTTCCTCTAGGCCCCATAAATATGCATACCAAATTAAGTAGCGTAAAATCAGACTGTTTGGCTATGTATACAGACAAACTGATTATTCTCATTTATTAATATAAGTAAGGTGGCTGACTATAGTTGAGGGTGACCTGAAGGCTCCATTTTCAATAGCTACAACACCAAGGTGAATGGGAAGGTGCAACTCCTTTCCCTAGATTGCTCCACTCATCCTTGATCCATACTTTATAATGCAGACTGTTAAGAAAGGACCATCAAATACCATTTTTTTGAGTGTTTAGTATGACTCAACTTGGGATTGAACCCTGGTCTCCAAGGCTATTGGCAAACACCCAACTCACTTGGCCAATGGACTGGTTTTATTAATATAGACTATTAAAAAAAAAAGACAATAAAATGTAGTGCTAAAAACATACTGGATAGAATTAGAGTTTAGGCACAATTGCTCCTCTTCACTTTGACAATCACAGTTAAAGACAGATGTATTTTGCATTTTGATAACAATTTTCTTAACATTTTTCATCATGGGGATATACTTATTGATCCACCATTTTGTATGTGTTTATATATATCATCATCATCATATCGCGCTGGTAGCACGGATATCCCTGACCCTCTCTCGCCACTCCTCCCTATCGTTCATCGCCCTAGGTAGGTCTTCAGGACAACATCCCGTATCCTTACATAGCTGCTGAATGTATATTCGTGCTGGTCATTCTGCTTTTGCACGGCCATGTGTTGGGGGTCCATAAGAGTACATCTCTTATGAGTTCGTCCCTGCTTCTCCAGCAGTGTCTGCATGTCTGGTTTGTCTAACTTGAATAGTTTTCGTGATAGGGGGCAGGTGGCCGTACAGTTGGTGTCTTCTGGGGTGTTGCCGCCAGGACTTGTTCAAGATTGCACGTAGCATTCTTGTGTAATTGCCGTCTAGCTTCTTCTCCAGCCGTTTTGTTAGCGTCCATGTAGTGCAGCCATATAGCAGTATCGATGTGACTGCTGCCTGGAAGAAACTGCGTTTCATTTTATCGGTTATCGGTTTCCATATAATCGATAGCCTACTGATAGCGGTCCATGCTTTCGTTAACCTCGTTTCGATGTCCTTTTTTGGTTGATTCGACGCTGCTTTCTAGGTAAGTGAATTTGTCTACTAGTTTAAGAGGGGTTCCTTCTAGAGTGGAGATGTCCCCCGTTTGATTATAGCACATATATTCCGTTTTGTGTGCATTAACATAGAGGCTTATGCTTGCGGCTGCTCGTTCCAAACTATGCAGTAGTGTTTCGGCTTGGTCGGGTGTATTTGCCAGTATCGCTATGTCATCGGCGTAGTCGGTGTCGGTAATTGTTGTTGCGGGGTACCTTCTGCTTCTTTTCTTCGTCAGTTCGAAGCCATTCTCTCTGATTTTGTCAATCGGTGTACTAAGTACGTAGTCTAGACAAATGATAAAGAGGTACGGAGCAAGCGTGTTCCCTTGTAGTACTCTTGCTACAATGTCGAAGTATTCTGTGTCTCAATCTGGTGATCGTACTTTTACTTTGGTGTTTCTATAGAGAATCGTTATTGCCGCTACGGTTTCTTTAAGTATGCCGTACGCTAGTAGGATTTGTTCCATCTTTCCTCTGTGAATGGAATCGAAAGCCTTGGTAAAGTCAACAAATATTAATGTTGCTAGTAGGTTTTTTGCCCGTACACCTTCAAGGACTCTACGGATGGTTAATATTTGTAAGGTAGTGGATCTATTTCTTCGGAAGCCATTTTGGTTTTTCCTAAGTATGTTGTCGATTTTGGGTTCTATGTGGTTTCGTAGTAGGGCATTGTAGATTTTGACTGCGATGGATGTAAGTGTTATGCCTCGGTAGTTTTTGGCTAATCTGAGGTCCCCCTTTTTAGGGAAGGGGAGTATGCATCCCTTCATCCATCTATCTATCGGATTTTGATTGTATACTGCGTTGCAGTGTCGGAGCAGTATGTCGTCGAATTGTCTGGTCTTCCATACTTCTGGGGGAATTTCGTCCAGCCCTGCAGCTTTCCTATTTTAAATTTTTCTGAGAACCGAGTCGAGTTCTTCTTGTGTGAACGGTCCTAGTTTAATGTCTAATTGTTTGCTAATTATTCTGTTGATTGGTTCATGTGTTATTTTCGGTGGGTTTCCTAGTAGGTTTTCGAAGTGCTGTTTCCACAGTTTTATTCTTTCTTGTTGGTTTGCTGCTTTCAGTTTTGCTTTGGCAGTGTTCTTTCTTCTACTCACTTCGTTTATTGTTTGCCAGGCTATCCTAGATTGTCTATCTTCCACCGAGTCTCTAATCTTATCTATCTGATTTTGAATGTATTCTCTCTGTTCCTTTATATATATGCCTGCTAATTGATATTGTGCCATTTTTAGTTTTAAGGCATTTGTGTTTGTTGGTTTTTTTTCGATAGTTTTTGGAGGCTGTTTTCACTAGTGCATGTTTTTCTCTCACCGCTAAAGTTTCCCATGGGACTCTATATTTAGTTTTGAGTTTTGTTGGAATGCATTTCGCTGCTGCCTCCAGGTGTGCATTGACGAAATTTTCATATTCGTCGTTTGGTGTACTTTTTTCCGTCTTCTCTTGTAGTGTTTCGAATCTGTTTCTTAATTCTAATACGTATTCATCTCTTATATGTCTGTTGTTCAATAGGGCCCAGTCATA
Source organism: Sepioteuthis lessoniana (assembly GCA_963585895.1). Taxonomy (NCBI): domain Eukaryota; kingdom Metazoa; phylum Mollusca; class Cephalopoda; order Myopsida; family Loliginidae; genus Sepioteuthis; species Sepioteuthis lessoniana. The sequence continues at coordinate 190,596 of CAUZXS010003304.1, forward strand.
GTGTTTGGTGGTCGCTGTTCGTTTGGCGTTTTTTCGTAGGCTTAGCCGTATTTTCGCCGTGACTATTCGGTGATCGATGGACTCACCCTCGAAAGAGGAGTATGCCTCGCAATTCATTGCACTATTTTTCCATTTCTTGTTTATAAGGACGTAGTCTATCTGAGCTTTAGTATTGTTTGCGTACGTGTATGTCCATAGTTTGCCCTCCCTTTTTTGGTAGTTTGTATTGAGGCATGCTAATCTATTTTCTATCATGAAATCTGTTAGATGTTGCCCATTCCTATTTGACGTGTTGTGGAGGCTGTATTTGTTGTTTCAGTTTTTCCCGATTTGGGCATTCATGTCTCCGCCAATGACTAACATGTTGTGTTTCGGGATGCTACGCACTAATGAGGATAACTCATCGTAGAAGGTGACTAGTTCAGTTTCTTCACTAACATTTGGTCGGGCTGTAGCAGGAGATGATTGTTGCTCTGGGGTTGCCGTTAAAAGTAGCTGCCATCATTCGAGGTTGTATTTCCTCAATGCTATTTAGCGTTTTTACTGCTCTAGGTCCTATAATTAATCCTACCCCTCCTACTGCGGCGTCGACAGAGTTTTTCCCTGCGGTTACAGTGATGAGCGACCATCCATTGCCAGTTTCGTGATATTTGATATCTTCGGTGTGCGTGTATCTGTGTTCTTGTATGCATATTATGTCAATCTTATGTTCTTCGGCAGATGCGATTAGCTCTGGTAGTTGTCCTATTCTATTTAAGGTTCTTACGTTAAATGTGGCTATTTGTAGCGTTTTAGTAGTTTTGATCATTTGAGCTCTGTAGCTGATTTTTCGAACACTGAGGCTCCAACCTCAGCAGGACACGCCCCTTTTTTACCCGCGCGAAGAGCGATGCGGTTTGTGTATGTGGTTTGAGTGTGGGTCATGGTTATCTTTTGATGGCTGTTTTATTCTCTTCTATAGAAGCCACTCTTATAGAGGAGCAGCAGTAGTTCCCCGATCGAACTAACGATCCTGAACGTAAAGTCGTCAAACTCACGTCCAGGACCTGTTTAGGTATTGAGTTTGGTCGTCCATGGGTTTATTCAAATACCTTTACGTACATCATGCTGCTTCCCATGTGTACGTAAAAAAAAAAAAAGGGGGGGGGGTAATGTTGATTTAAGTTTTCTTAAGTTTCAACTTAGTTAAAGTCCAAGATTAAGGTACTTTCATCAGACTATCACTGGTACTGAATTTTTTTGGGGGGGGGCATTGGGACATTTTTCTAGGCTTTTTAGTTTTTTCTTCTACAGTACCGTTGGGAACCGAGGAGGCTTCAGGAATTATAGAGCTTTTACAGATGCCTTTTTTTTTTTTTTTTTTTTTTGGGGTAGCATTGGGTGGCTTTTACTTTTTCTTCTAAACTACTGTTAGGGCTTTCTTTAAGAATTTTTAAATTATAGAAGAGATTCAAAACGTTTTGCCATGTTCGCTGACAATTGTTCAGAGTCTTATAATCAATTTGGGTTTATAGTAGAATAAGCGTGTCTTTACATTTAAAACGCATAGTTTAAGCATTATTTTACAAACAAAAATACAGCATAACATTTTGTAAAATTCAGCATTTTAAATTAATAGGACTTAAAGACATACTGACCAATATTGAAACATTTTTCCTCTGTTGGCAGGTGAGTTCAAATCATTCCTCTCTCTTTTAACGTTTATTTACTACTGAATTTTAGGTAGTTTTGGAGACGGTCTACTGAACATCAAATATTTCAGTTTCATTTCTAATTTGTAATTTTCTAAACAAATCTTATTTAATTTCCAATAAAAATTCTTGATAAAAATATCATAAGAATACTAAGTATTTCCCATAACTGGGTTTATTCTAAAAATCTCTAGATTTCTCATTTGATTATTATATAATTTCACTTATACTGGCCATCCATTTTAATTCTTAAATATTTTCTTACACTAATTACTCATAGATTGCTTTATATGTAAGTTAGCGACAAAAGTCGAGGGTGACCCGAAGGCTCCCTTTTCGATAGCTACTACACCAAGGTGTAGGGGGGGCGCTACTCCTTCCCTGGATTGCTCCACTTTACCCTTGATCCGCACCTTATAATGCTGAGTGTTATGCAAGGCGGCATCAAGTACCATTTTTTGAGTCTTTGGTATGACTCGACCTGGGATTGAACCCTGGTCTCCCGGGCCATTGGCGAACACTCTACCCACTAGGCCAATGTCCGTTGCATTTATTGTTTTCCAAAAGAGGCTTATCAACTAATTTAGCATTACATAACCAATAGCAATAAGGTTAAATAAAGATAAATCACTTTGATTTTGAATTTCAATGAAATTGCCTATTTTGACATAATCACAGAAAACCAAGAAACCACAGTCAATTAAGAGCATATAATAACAATTTTCTTTACATTTTAAAATTCACCTTCGTATTTCAGTTTTATTACTTTGTTTCTTAGAAGCAAAAATATAAAGTCAAAGTGGACCTGGGAATAATGACAATGAAGGGGTCCTCCATACTCCTCAAAACTCCAGAACTGGAGCCTCACGATCAAATGTTTTTGAGTCAAATCTATCAGGGATACTTGTGAGGAGTTGTTTAGGTAGAAACTCATATCTTGTATAAATTACTGAATAATTGCTCGTCGGAAACTGTCATGGAGATTACAAATATATCTTTTGTTTGGTTGGGATTAAAAAAAAAAAGGACTTTTTTTGAGTTGACATTTTTTGCTGAAGATTTTTTTCAAGTGTAAGAACATCTTATTTAAATAATGTGCCAATCTTTTCTGCTTTACTACAGCAATAAGAAATATACAGAGAGTGCAAAAGTTTCTAATATTCTTTTTATCAAACAAGTCCAATAATAATAATAATAACAACAACGAGTATATTTATTAGCTACTAAAATATTTTCCTTTAATTTCAATGGCCTTACATTCCAAAAAATCTTTGGGTTCAATACAATAGAACTGTTGTAAAAATCTTGGATATGAAAGACATATCTTGAATTTTTAGGCAAATAAAGAATGCTGCATAGATTAAAACAAATGATAATCTGATGAAGCTAAGTCTAGTAAATATCCTGTGTGAGAAAGAATTTCCCATCCCAACAATTATGAGATTTTAAATTAACCAAGCAACACATGAAGAAGTATAGTCATGCACTCGTGTATCTTTTTACTCTTGTAAATGACCTTTTATTTTTCAATTGCATCAATCAAACTTTGAAGGTAATTGCTGCAATGATCTGTGAAAACAGTTCCACCAGATTTTCAGTAATTCATAATACAGTATACCTGTCATATACGATCATACATAAAGCAATGACTTTTTAAAAAAGTAATTCTTCAGTACTTGTTTTTTATTCCCTATTGTTGATGCTGCAGGCTGTCATAAATCCTCCCATTGATTTATGATGCTTCAGATTATCATAGCAGTCTCACTTTTCCTCTTCAGCAACAATCTTTGACAAAGAAAGATTTCATTCATGTCTGGCAAAAAGTGAAATGCAGGTGGTAAGATGATCTTCTGATGCTTTTGCTCAGATAATTTATGTGGAACCTTTTTTCCACTTTCTGAATCTTCACCAACACTTTGCAAAGTCTTACAATTGCTGAATGATCAATAAAGTTCTTCATACAGTTGCCACTCTGATTGAGTAGGGTCACCATCTACAAGAGCTTGCAAGTCATCATTTCCAAATTCTTGTGGTCTCTATGTAATTTGTTCCATCAATCAAATTTACCTTGCTTGAATTTCACAAACCATTCATATTGCTGTTTCCAGCCAAATCATTTTCAAAGGCCACATTCATCAACATATTATTTAAACACACTGCCTATTCTTATTGATTGCTATAAGCTTGTGGGATGGCCCTACAATAATATTTCAAAAATATATTCATATTCAAAATATTTCATGTTTATTGAACATTTTTCATTTTATTTCTTGAAATAAATTTATAAAAACTAAACTTTACTTTTGATTTGTATAAGCATTTACCATATATGCTTATTCTGAAGATTTAAAAAAACTTTGGGTCTTATTTGCTTTTCAAAGAGACAAATTAATACACAGTGGCTGAAAAGATGAATTAAAAAGATAAAACCTTTGTACAATTTCATCTACATCAGAATTTTCAGAATTCCTCAAAGGATACAACCAGATATGAATAATCAAAAAACTGTTTAAAAAAGAAAAGAAAAAAAAAAAGACAAATTATCACCCTTTGCCAGATTAAAACATTTTATTAACTTGGACACATTAAGAGCATAAGAATTAATTCAAAAAATTTATCGATAAAAAGAAAATAATTAAGAAAAGTTCTTTTCATATGATAACTAAAGCTTAACTATGTGATTTTTTTAATAATTTAATATTTGTATTATTTTTTCTTTAATCTCTATTTACATTGGAGAAATTAGACAGAAAAATGTAGGAGAAAAGGAATAGTTTAGATATTATCATATTATAAATAACATGATAATATCTAAGCTAGTCCTTTCCAGCAAGATTTTCAGCCAAATTTTCCCAATGTAAATAGCGATTAAATATTTTCTAGATCAGAGATCTTATCTTATTTAAATATCTTCTTGGATAATTTTGTAATAACTACATCAGCTACATTGGAATTCTCTATTACTTTCAAATATTGATTTTTATCCTACAACTATTTGGACTTGATTATTTCATTCAATGTTATTCAACTAATGAAGGACTAAAAAATTTAGAGGTACCAAAGAAATATGTGCTCCTATAAGGTAATCCTAGATATCCATTTAATATTCTATAGGACTTTAAAATTACAACAGATTAGATGCAACATTATTTTTAAAGCTAAATGTAAACATATTTCCATTGTTAACTTAAATAAAATTGTCTTTAAATATCATTTTTGTTTATAGTGTTAGCGTTTTCCTTTTCTAAAAATTTCTTCTAGAAATCCAACTTGTGATCTGGGTTAATTGCAAACTCATTTCTCAAAGTCATTAATAGAATCAATTCTAAAATTTCCTTGATTATGTTCATGTGGATGACTGATGCTTTAAAGACATTGTATCTTTGCTAAGTAAAAGTATCAAACGTAGAGCTAAAAACAAAAGATTATATATATATATATATATATATACGTATATATATGCATACATGTAGACATATACATATATATACTTATAATATATATATATATATATATATATACATATATATATATACATATATATATACATATATATACATATATATATACATATATAAATACACACACATATGTATATACACTCACATATGTATATACACAC
>CAUZXS010003305.1:0-20471 GCA_963585895.1 Sepioteuthis lessoniana
CGCTTAAAAATTGACCTTGTGTCATATCCTGCCCGAGTGGAGGGGTTGGTAAATATGATTAGGATATTTTGGATTTCGTATATGACTCCCTTTCCTTCTTCTTACTCCATTAACTTGTCTTCTTTTTCTGTGGAAGGCTGTAAAAGAATTAAGGACGGAAGGGAAAAGACGAAGATACCTTTTGACTCAGATTTTATTTTAGGGTTAAGGACTATTCTGTGGTGAGGGAAGACATTTTCCCGTACCAGTAGAAATAGTTACGTTTCCCAGACAAGGTGTTGAAATATATTAGGGTCATTTTCGATGGTAAAAGTTTGAAATTCGTCGTTTCTTCCGTGGGTGTTTTCAGTAAGGTATTTTGAGCAAAAGATGGCTACTAACAGGCACACAACCTTCTAATTATGCCAAGACTCAGTGAGGACATGTGTTACCCGGCTAGCAACAGAGAGAAACAAGTCCTTTCAATCTCAGTGGTAACGGCTTAAGTGAGAATTTCTCTTTGGTGCCAGGAAGTCAATCTTTCAGGCATGCGCTTCCTGTCAGAGGCTTTCTGGAAACTGCTACTTTTGAATTAAAAAAAAAAAAATCATTTTCTTATCCCCACAAGATAACTGCTTTTTATTTTATTTTTACACAGTTAACCTCTTTTCCAGAAGGGACATTTTTTGGGATAACTCAATGTATGTATTAATCAACCACTCCACACTAGCAGGATGTAACACTAGATCAATCTTTCGAGTAGAGTTTAACAAGTTTGAATTCAGTGTTTTCCTTCTTCTATGCCGGTTGTCATTCTAAAGTTAAAGAGTTCAGTCTGCTTTACTATTTACCCATAGCTGGAGTGAGAATAGTTGGATTCATATCTTTCGTAAGGGTATTAGTGCTATGTGAAATGCAAACATTCTCGTCCATGATTTGAAATCAGTACAACCGTGACCATTTCCAACGATGATAATCATTACAAACACGGGCGATAACTCAATGTAATGTATTCTTTCATTGGCTGCTTGTTGACTAATTCACTGTTAATGTATAAAAAACATCGCTGGGAAGCCCCATTGTGATATAGGATTGTGTAACGGTTGTTTTTCCTAAATATCATAATTAAAAGTGGGGGATTTATGTTGTATAGCTATTATACAAATACAAATATAAGCGGAAACAAATATAAATGACGAACTTCAAAGAACGAACGAACACACTTTATAAAAATATGCATCTCTCACCCTTTTCTTCTCGAAAGGGTTGATGTTTCTGTGGTATGTGAGGGATGAGTGGAGACAGGGACAGACTGCTATATTGACCCAACTTCTTCTTCTGACCATAGCAGCACTTCTTCAGCATCTTGGCTGGTGTTGCTCAGCCGGGGGGTTGCCGAGGGCCACAGCCCTCAGTCTTGCAAACTCGCCCTCACTCTGTGGCCTTCCCCGCTCCAACTGACTCAACTGCCGACCGGGCACCTGCCTATATTCTTTCACGAATTTAGGATTTATGGGACATAAGAAGGGTTTACTGTGGTTAATTGTTATTATCGTAGGAATATTCTGAGGTTTGTAAACTGGCTCTTTTTTCTTGACTTTTTTTGTGTCTGTCAAAGCTGGTAGGGAATTAAAAACGGGGGGGGAAAAGACAAGGATACCTTTGGACTCAAATTTTATTTTACGGATTTACGACTATTCTAAGGTGAGAATCTTTTCCTGAACCAATAGAAACAGTTAGTTCCTCCAAGTTATGGAACCATCTTTGGCAATCACAAGCCTGAGGGTTTGTCATGTGTTCAGTGGGTAGGTTTAGCAGAGGCTGCAACTAGTTGGAGAGCACCTCGGGTAGTGTAATGGTTAGTAAGCTTGACTACCAAATTTTCTAAGTGATAGAAATTATCTAGTTTCATCTCAGAAATTTAGACAAATAAAAACATTCCAGTTACAAAATCAACACTCCAATTTTTAAAATCTATCAAAAGTCAACCTATCACTTCATTTTTAGTAAAATTTTTGGTCACCATTCACAGAACCCATAACCTAATTTGGTAGCGTGAAAAGGGAAGTGCCACTTATGTTGTATGTTTTAGGCAGGAATAGTTTGGTAGAACCCATCCCTCTCCAGGTTTACAACTGGTTTGACTTTAGAGTTTTCCTTCTTCTAGACCAGTTGCCATACCAAGATTAAAGAGACAGTCTACTCAACTATTTACCTATTGCTGGATTCATAACCTTTCCCAAGGGTATTAGTGCTATGTGAAACACAGCCTTGACAAGGATTTTGAACTTGGGTCATCAATTCCATTTCCTATGATGATAACCATTTCACTTAGCCAAATACATATAATTCAGAAAAGTACAATGTAACCCGGATATAAGAGAGTTGCAGAGACATAAGAGAAGTATCTAATATTCGGGTTTGGTCTATTTTGTTTCGATAACACAGGCTCTAATTTGGGACCAGATAAAAAAAATCTCTTATATCAGGGTTAATTAAAAGAAAATTACTCATCATTTTATAACACATTTACTGTTTTTGCTTTTGTTGTTTTTTTCTAACATTTAGAAATTCCTCGTGTAAATAAATTCTAAGATAAGACTTTGGTCTGATGTACAAATCAAGTTTCATAAATTGATTTATCTATAAGAACAATTTAAGAAACTTGACTGAACTCCAATCAAACAGAAAACAAGTTAGATAATTTTACAAGGATGATTCAAAAGTTTAGTTTGTGACACTTATATCATGTGACTTAAAACAGTTCAAATAGTGCAAGGTACTATTTACCCAACCCCTCCGCTCGGGCAGGATATGACACAAGGTCAATTTTTCAAGCGGAGTTTAACAGGTTTGAATTCAGAGTTTTCCTTCTCCTAGACTAGTTGCCTCACCAAGGCTGAAGAACCTAGTCCGTCCTACTATTTACCCATAGCTGGAGGGAGAATAAGGGGGTTCCATACCTTTCCCAAGGGTATTTGCCCGAAAGTGAACGTAATGGCGCGACTGGAGTACGAACTCGCGTACTACGATTCCGCAGTTCATCGCTTTAACCCATTACACCACGAGGACACCCAAATAGTGCAAGGTAGTACACACGTGGTTAGTTGTGTGTGCTGATACATTGTGCATTGTCTTCCCTCCATGTAGGGGGGGGAATGTCCCTCGTGGTGTTAATGGTTAAAGCGATGCACCACAAAATTGTAGTAAGCGAGTTCGTACTCCAGTCACGCTATTACATTCACTTTCGAGCAAATACCCTTGGGAAAGGTATGAACCCCCTCTATCCTCCCCAGCTATGGGTTAAATAGTACCACTACTGTTCATCTAGGAGAATGGCTTTGGCATTAAATAACCTAAAAAAGGTTGATATGCCATTAAATAAAGAAACCAAACCTCCCTGTGGGATTTGCAATGCAGTCTAATTCGGAAACTTGTGCTTAACGAGTTCAAACTGGGCGATAATGCTGTGGAAGCAATCAGAGACATTCATGAAGTAAATCACAGAGCAGTAACCAGATGGTTCAAGAAATTTCCCTTGGGTCTCAAAGAACATTGATGGTCAAGCAAGGACAGATAGGTCTAAAACTACGGATTCCGAGGCCATAGAGGTAAATATGAAAAGCTCAACATCTCTCAATTCAGTGAGGTTCATCACCTTCACTATCTTGGCACTCACATACTACCAAAATATTGCAAAACTTTTGACTCAACCTAGTGCTTCACATACTACCAAAAATATTGCAAAAACTTTTGATACACCCAAGAATATTAGAACACACACCAGTTTTAATTTCATACACAGGGTTTCTTCCAAGTTTGATTAGTTTAGATTTGGTTTCTTTGTTTAATAGCATATCAACCTTCATGGGTTATTTAAAGCCTAAGTCATCTTAGTAGAACAATAGAACTGGCACAATTTAACCCATAGCTGAGCAGGGGATAAGGGGGTTCATACCTTTTCTCGGAGTTTTGGTCCAAAAGAGAACTTAATAGTATGACTGGAGTTTGAACTCACTCACCATGATGTCACAGTCTAGGACATCAGCCACTACTCCACAAGGACTTCACCATATAACTGTGTGCAAAAATAATCTTAAGAAACAACTTCACAAAACATGTAAATAGAAAAATACAATGAATGTGATTCCTTAATCTTTCAGCACAAAATAACCATAATTGGTTTGATATGCCATTGAAATTAATTAATCATTGATCAACCATTAATAAATTTGTTCTAACATCAATCTTCAATCTCAAAGTGTAACATGACAATATATAAGTATACTGTAGAATTCTTCAATTGATTGGTTTGGTCTTGTTTTATAGCATATCAACCCTTGTAGGTTATTTAATGCCAAATCCTCTCTCTCTCTATATATATATATATATTGGATATATAAAATTTGGTTTGGTTGAGTTTTATAGCATATCAACCCTTGTAGGTTATTTAATACCAAATCCTATATATATATATATATATATATATTGAATATATAAAATTTGGTTTGGTTGGGTTTTATAGTATATCAACCCTTGTAGGTTATTTAATGTCAAATCATCTTTATACATATATATTAAATATATAGGATTTGGTTTGGTTGGGTTTTATGGCATATCAACCCTTGTTGGTTATTTAATGCCAAATCATCTTTATACATATACATCAAATATATATAATTTGTAAACACATTCTGTTGATAATGTTTTTAAATGAGCCTAAGCGGATTCTTTTGCAAACAATTCCTTTAAACATCTGTCATTTGTTTGCATACAGTTAAATGATCAAAGTCCTATTTCAAACAATTCAATTTAGCATAAGTTATTTGTTTGCACTCAGTTTAAATGTCAAAGTTCTATTTGACCCATAGATAGGACCCTTTCAGATTCTACTACTCCAGGCCAGAGTGAACCTGGGAGCGATGGCAATGAAGAGGTACTCTGCATTCCCTAAAGCTCCAGCATTACTAGAGCTTTACCATCAGATTGTTTAGTGTAATATCCAGGACACTTTTTCGTAGAGTCTTACACCTCTGCAGAAATGCAGTCAGTGTATTCTATGGCCCAAGTCAACCAGGCCAATTCTTTTTTGATTAATTCCAATTATGTTTTTGACCGGTGTATTTACTGAGGAAACATTTTTTTTAAGACTGGAAGATCAGTAATTGTTAAACAGAGAGCTTTTCCTGCATTTTCTTATCTGCTATGGGTTGAAAATTCTATCCAAAACAGCATCATTCTGATGTAACATGAAATGAGCACAAAATGTTCTCTGTGCAGCAACTACAGTTTCACCAGTCTTTAAAAAATGTTTCAACAACAAATGCACTGTGTTCACTAGTCCTAACCATAATCATAATTGATTGTATCTGAAAAAATAAAATAAAACAACAAAAAAAAAAGGTAAAACATTAGATAGAGCTACCATTGCCACTTGCCTAAGTTCACTTGCACCACACAAGAGACAGTTTAAAATGTGGGAGGTATTTCTGCTGTACTCTTTATTAGTAAATAAGAAATTATCTCATAAACACATTTATGTGATATAGCTACCACTGCACAAGGTCCAAATTTTTTCCCCTTCAATATTTTAATTGCTTTTCAGAATGTATGGTAATCATGAAACTCAAAAAAAATCTTATCAAGCTTTTATTTTATTGTCAAATGTGCATTCTAAACATTAAGTTTGTTGCCAAATGCACCATACCAAAAGGGTTAAACAAAGTATGAAATTTTAAATAATTTAGTAATATTTTTAAGGTCTATAAGTAATAATAAGGAAAGATTTGTTCATCTCTCCATTGTAGACAGCCAAACAGTTTGATGGAGAGATACTAAATTTGATATGAACAATTATTGGACACAAGTAAAATTTTAACATTAAAAAACATTTTTTTCTCCTCATGAAAGGCTATCATTAAGAGGGTGTCTATCAATAACCAACAGGAAGCTATGTTCCTGCAAGACATAACAAATCACAAAAAATTTAAGTTTCCAAATTAAAAAAATAGACTGACAAATTATTTGTCCTAATTAGCAAATTTTTAAAATGATTATTCATATTTGATTAAACATTACTAATTAAGTTCCTCAAGCTAGAGGCATAAAATAATTACCTCATTTGATAGTTTATAAGAAGTACTTTTTAAAAAAAAATGTCCCAGAAAATCACCCGACATCTTAAAGGTCAAGCGTCAGCCTTGGATTAATGGCTAGTAGGATTCTAGTGCTATAGTGGCCCTTAAATTAAGCTACAAACATCTCTGCGAAAGTAAACAAGGTGACAATCATTTCTATGCCAACAACCAAAACTCTTTTCGAAGGTAACAATGGATAACAGTAGTACTTATCGGTACTTCATATAAAATAACACCAGTCAGGAAGAAAATCAAGTGACAATGCTTAACCATGCACGTACATTAACAAATGAAGGATCTGATAAACATGAAACTTTTTAAAATGGCCTGATAGTGGGGTGGGTTACAAATTTCAGGCTGAAATTCATAGTTTAAACTCATTTATTTTTATATTCATTTTTAAATGCCTGCCCAAATTGAGGTGCATCTTATAAGCTATCAAATATGGTACATAGCATTATAATTTACTAAGTACTAGAAAACTAAATTTAAAAAAAAAAGTCTAAATTGATAAATCTCCCAAGTGTCACTCATTTAAATTCAGAAATACTTTTTTTTAAATTAAAATTTTTTCACTGAATTTTATAAGACAATATATGAAAAAAAAAAAAAATATGATGATCAATTTTTTTCTTCAGTGTGGTTCATCTTTTTAGTAACAATTATCATTAGTAACTATTTAGGAGGTGCCTGTGGTGTAATGGTTATCGTCGCAGGATATGGACCCGGCGACACGAGTTCAAATCCTGGACCTGACTGATTGCATTTCGCATAGCACTAATACCCTTGGAAAAGGTATGAATCCAATTATTCTCCCTCCAGCTATGGGTAAATAGTAGGGCAGACTAGGTTCTTCAGCCTTGGTTGGGCAACTAGTCTAGGAGAAGGAAAACTCTGAATTCAAACCTGTTAAACTCCGCTTAAAAATTGACCTTGTGTCATATCCTGCCCGAGCAGAGGGGTTAGGTAAATATGATCATTTGTAACTATTTGGTGTTTTTTTTTTTAAATTGACAAGAACGATTGTAAAATTATCTGCTTCAAGTAATCTCCTCTTACCCAGTGTAGACAGGTACTTTAACTAGTATGCAGACATATAACAAAATAGAATAATGTTTAAAATATACTTATGAGTGTTCAACTAAATGAACATTTAAAGATTATACAGTCAGCAATTCAAAACACAAGGATCTAAATAAACTTTCATCTTCTCTTAAAAATCAGTTATCGTTAATTCTTGTGGGAGAAATTCGTTTTAAAATCCGATCTGTGAAGCGGGGGTTGGGGAAGATTACAAAACTAAAATCTTTTCCTAATAGAGTTATCTCCCCTTACAATTTCCACATGAAAATTGAAAGTTCATAATTGATTCATCGTTCAATAAAACGAACAATTTTTATTTTTTTTATAAAAAGAATTTTTTAAATTTAAAGTGAGGAAGACTGGTCCAAAGGTTAAGAGGTCAATCCCGATTCCTCACGGAGGGTGGGTAGGGTTGACCCTATTTTTAGCACCTCCTCATCCGACAGGAGGCCTAAATTAAGCCTGACCTTAAGTCAAACCTGCATTTAAAGCGGGATAAATAATATAACAAAAAAAAAAAAAAAGATTTTTAAAGGGTTAGTACACAGATCTTAAGTCATTGTTACTGAGTGTGATCCGCACCCAGTGGCCTTTGATTGTTAGCTAAAAACAACCAAAAATTCAAGAGACTTTTCCCAGCAAGATGCTACCTTCATGTACAAATGTCTCAAACAAAGCGGATTTTACAAGTATACATATGAACCAATTTGGTTTACATGCATACAAAGATATACAAATTCCCAAGACATTGAAGATTTTAATTGGGCTCTGCCAATATATGTATCTAGACATGATAGATTTTACAAGAATGCAAATGAAGCAATACAGATCACACAGATATTCAAATTACTGGAAAATGCAGATTTTGAGGGGCATCAGTGAGATATATGCAAGATATTTATACTGTCTGGTAGAAGCAGATTTTACAAGATTATAAATAAATCAATTTGAGTCAGATTTGCATATAAATATTGTAAATTACTTGACATTATAGATGTTTGTAAGATTTTTACACTATTAAGGCATGGCAGGTTTTACAATATGGATTATACACAGATATTCAAATTACCTGAAAATGCAGATTTTAGGTGGGGGAACATCAATGTGATGTATGTAAGCTATTAATTGGCCTAGTTGGTAGAGAGTTCGCCAATGGTCCAGGAGACCTGAGTTCAATCCCAGGTCGCGTCATACCAAAGACTTTAAAAATGGTACTTGATACCTCCTTGCTTAATACTCAGCAATATAAAAGTACATATCATGGGTAAAATGGAGCAATCCAGAGAAAGGAGTAGCGCCCTCTCCTACACTTCAATTTAGTCGCTATTGAAAAGGGAGCCTTCTGGTCACCCTCGACTACGGTCGCCAACTTTACTTTACTTATAGCAGATTTTACAAGAACACAAATGAACTAATTTGATTCAGTGGTTGTGTTTTATGGCATATCAACCCTTGTGGGTAATTTAATGCCAAATTCTGTTTATACTTATCTATTATATATGATTTGAAAGCAAGTAGTTTGTAGGTAACATTTTAAAATGAGCCAGAGCTCATTTGTTTGTACACAATTGAATTGTTTTAAGTCATGCTATTCATTGTCTGTTCAGTGAAATGGTTTCAAGTATTTATATTTAAAACTAATAATTCTATTTGATAATACTAATCCCTAGTAAAAGATTGAATAGTTCTGTTTGACCCATAGATGGGACCCTAACAGGTATTACCATTACAGGTCAGAGGAAACTTGGGGTAAAGGCAAAGAGAAAATACCCTACATTCCCTAAAGCTCCAGAATTGGAGCCTTACCATCCAATGGTTTAGTGTTATATCCAAGACACTCATTGGGGTGGAGATGTTACCCCTCTACAGAGGTGCAAACTGTGTATTCTACAGCCCCAGGCAACAGAGCTTGAACCAATTATCTGACATTATAGATTTTAATAATGCCAGTAGCAAAAATGTTGTTTAGAAGATATTTGTACTGTTGTGGCATAGCAGATTTTACAAGCATGTGTATATACAAAAGGTGAAAGAAAAAAAAAAAAAAAGAAGCAGAGACATGTCAGTAAAAGAAATTCAAACACTTAAGGGAAAAGGAAAAAAGAAAGGAAGGAGGGTGTCAGCAAAAATACCTTGTCTTTATTCATCTATTTATTTGTTTGTTTTTTTCTTTCTTTTTTTATTTGTTTTTTTTTGTTTTTACGCTTGCCATTTGTGATAATTATTCAAGATGTCTTTTTGCAAGGCAGCAGTGGTTTAAAAAAAAAAAAAAAAAGAAGCAGAGACATGTCAGTAAAAGAAATTCAAACACTTAAGGGAAAAGGAAAAAAGAAAGGAAGGAGGGTGTCAGCAAAAATACCTTGTCTTTATTCATCTATTTATTTGTTTGTTTTTTTCATCTTTTTTTTTTTTGTTTTTACGCTTGCCATTTGTGATAATTATTCAAGATGTCTTTTTGCAAGGCAGCAGTGGTTAAAAAAAAAAAAAAAAAAATCAGAGCTCATAGAATTGTGCCAGAGCATTGATAATTTGGAAATATTAGGGGGATACCCCTTGAAGAATATAAACAGATTTCATTTTTTTTCTTTTTATATTTTGAGGGCAGAGTGCACTGGAGAATACAAAAAAAGAAAAAGCTTTATTCTTTAAAAGAAAATTAAATTTGATGTCTCTTTTTATTGTCTGTTTTCATTTCCTTTTTCTTTTGTTGTGTGTGTATCTGTATGTATGGTGTTTCAAGAAAAGAATTTTTTTTTGTTTTTAGTATGGGTGGGTGGTTGATTTTTTTTTCTTAACTTTTTTTTCAGTATGAGTTAATCCAGGTTAAAAGCCAAATCATTTTTAGACCTTATTTTTCCAATGCAAGTATCATAGGGGAAGCAAGAAAATAGAAATTTAAGAAACTAAATTGTAGTATACCAAAACCTTTCTCATTCTCCAATGATACCTGCATCAGAAAAACAAGGTCTAAAAACATTCAGCTTACCCTTTTAGCCGGGACTATATGAAGTTGATATTTTTTTTTAGTATGTGCGAAGTTATATTTTTATTCATTTTATTCATTTATTTTTTTTTTTTTTGGTAGGATGGACTGCGATTGATTATTATTTTTTTTTTTTTTTAAATTGTTAGGAAATTAAACTTTTTTTTCTTTGTTTCTGGAGGCACTGCAATCAATGTTTGCAGAAAAGTCATCATCATCAAACAAAAGAGATATAGATTCAATTTTATACTTGAAAATTAGCACAGAAAGTTCATAGCAAACAAAGATATGAATGGAGGGGGTGCAAATGGGTGGGGACATGAATGGGGACTGGACATGTGGGGCAACATGAATGAGATGTGTGCATGTAAGGAAGGACATGAATAGGGAATGTGTATATGGTGGGGGGGATCACATTTCATTCTCCATGAAGGAGAATTAGTTTGATATTCCTACATGTTTGTGTATTGATATATCTTCACAGAAAGATTGTAAAAATTATATACATTCAATATTACTATATCAACACATAATATATGTTTGCATATATATATATATATATATATATATATATATATATATATATATATATATATATATATATATATATAATATTATTATCATCAATAATAATGAAGATGTTTTGAACAAGAGATTGTCCAAAAGGAATAAGAAGTTTTTCAAGTGCTCAGTACTCTGATTAAGCAGAGCCAATTTAAAATCTAAGATATTAAAAAGGTCAATTTCAAATACTGCCCATGACTTGAAGTTTCACATATATGCCTATGACTTAGTGTCTGATATATGAAACTCCAAGAAATTGGCTGTGTTTGACAGTGTGACCTTTTTGACATATATATATATATATATATATATATATATATATATATATATATATATATATATATATATATGGGCAGTTTTCACATTGTGTATTTCATTTGGTCAGGGGATGTGTGTTTGAATAAAAAAATTCTTAGACGCTGGAAGATATTTTTTTTGATGACAATTAATAGACTCGGAATATACTGTATTACAAGGTGTGTAAAAAAATAATAGGATCCTCCCCACTAGAATATTTTCTTTGGTTTGTCTGAACAGTATCCGTTGTCAAGTCGATTGTGTATAATAGGAAATGAAATGTATGGCCAAACTCCACCAAACATCTGCAAATAGAAAGAAACAATATATAATATTCACATTATATAAATTATACTGCTCATAAGTATTTGAACAAACAAGCTTCTAATTACTTGGTTTTAAGACTTTTAGGAAAAATAGACATTACACGAGAAACAAATTTTATAACGATCAACAGCAGATGTACATTTAGTCAGGTTTTGTGATACTGAATTCTAAATTTCTGGAAAATATTTTTATAGAATAAAGAAAAAGAAATGTATTCTAATTTTTTTTTAAATTTCTTTTTCATTACCTAAAATCTAACCGGCTCATTGGCCTAATGAGTAGAGTGTTCGCCAATAGTCCGGGAGACCAAAGGGAGCCATCTAGTCACCTTGACTACGGTCGCCAACTTTACTTACTTACCTAAAATCTCAAGAATTGATTAAGAGGATAAAAGAAATAGAAACATGAAATCAATCTGAACTTTTGAAATAACTCAAGCAAACATTGTCACTAATCTGTTGGTATACAATTTTATTTGGTCTTTCAATAGGGCCATGGAAGGGTGCACTTAGTAGTATAAGAAGTTTGGTGCTAGAGAAGATATTTTAGTGGAGTCCTCATTCTCCAAGGACCAATATTATCATTAGTATATTTGTGATAGACTAAAACTGAACACAACGGAAGCAGAGACAAAATAAAGTCATTTGTATATGCAAAAACATTTAATATTTTATGCACACGATATACCTACAAGTACAGAGGAGACCCAACTTGATGGCAAATGTCAAAATTTTAGCCCAATTGTATTATTATTACAAATTACAGTTCTTTAAGTAAAAATAATGGAAAAATAAGAATTTTGTGTGTTGATAAATATATAGCGCTTTGTGTATATGTGTGTATATATACTTCTGGGGGAATTTCATCAAGCCCTAGGGGGGAATTTGTGTATATGTGTGTATATATACTTCTGGGGGAATTTCATCAAGCCCTAGGGGGGAATTTGTGTATATGTGTGTATATACACAAAACACTATATGCAAATTTCATTAAACATAATAGACATTTTATGCCTACATATTTTCTTCTGGATCTGTTCAAATTCCCGTATTACTTTTATCGTATTCGGGGGGAATTGTGTATATGTGTGTATATATACTTCTGGGGGAATTTCATCAAGCCCTAGGGGGGAATTTGTGTATATGTGTGCATATATACTTCTGGGGGAATTTCATCAAGCCCTAGGGCTTTCCTATTTTTAATTTTTCTGAGTACTGAGTCGAGTTCTTCTAGAGTAAACAGTCCTAGTTGCAAACATATACACAAAACACTATATGCGAATTTCATTAAACATAATAGACATTTTATGTCTACATATTTTCTTCTGGATCCGTTCAAATTCCCGTATTACTTTTATCGTATTCGGGGGGAATTGATTTAGGTATTGTCCATAGTTGTATGTATCCCTAGTACTTTCTGCCTGACTTTGGGCCATCATCAGGGGAGAATCTATTACAAAAGTGATGTAACTTTTGTTTTAGCAAATTACTACTGTGTAAGGACGTCTTTGGCGTTGAAAATTATGGCGTTTTCTTTTAAATGTAATTCTGTAAATAATGCCAGTAGCTAAAGACATTTAAGTACATTAGCACTGGTTTGAAAATCAATTCTATTAAGTGCTGGTTGCAAGTTTCTAATATATAGTGCTTCGAGAATCTGAAGTTTTTGTTTATTATTTTGATGTTCTAATATTGTTGTGTTGTCGGTGAGAATTTTTCGTAGTTGTGTTGTTGGGCATGAATGTTTTTTTTAAAAGCTGAGCTACTGAACTTGTGTCAGAAAGGTGCATTGTAAGTCTCCTCGACAGGGTAGTTGAGGTTAAACCAACATATATATTATTATTATCAGAGATACAATCTCCTAGGGGACATTTAAATTTATATATAACATTGGTTTTTTGCAACACCCCAATCGAGGGAGAGGAGTTATTTCTAATGTCCAAATTCGAGGTTTTAAACTTATTATAATATATAATAAGTTTTATTTTTTTATTAGGACCAGTGGGGAGTATGTTTTTGTGAATCAATGTTTTCATTATTTTTTCATCGGATTTATAATTGTAGTTAGATATATGTTTGTTGACTGGATGGAGTAGTACACTGTTTATTTTGTTGGTTAACATTTTTGATCATACGTTTAATTTGTTCAACAATATAGTTAGGAAACCCATTATTGATGAGAGCCTGTTTTATGTTTTCTACCTCTTTATAAAATATTGTTTTGGAGGAGGAGATTAGTTTGGCACGGGATATTAGATTACGAATAATTGCTTTTTTATATCTGAAGGGGCATTCACTTTTAAAGTTGAGGGTACAGGAGTTATTACTAGAAGGTTTAGTGGAGGTAGTAAAGTTATTATCGTTGTTAGTATCAATGAGAACATCTAAAAAGGAAATTTTATTGTTTTTGTTTAGTTCATGAGTAAAGTTAAGAACTGAATTGTTTTGGAAGGTATCTTATAGTATGTTGATTTCATTAATATTATTAGTAAGAATAAGGATATCATCAACATATCTTAGGTATATTGGAGGTTTTTTTATTCTATCAAAAATTCTATTTTCAAGATCAGACATGTAGAAATTACTGAAAATGGGGCCCAGGACAGACCCCATAGAGACGCCATCTGTCTGAACGTAAATATTTTCAAGATGGTCATAAAATGGAACTTCAGTAGTGCATGTTAGGAGTAGTTTTCGGAGTATATTAGGGTTGATTTTAAGAGGAGGGAGAGATGGGTTATTATAAATATTATTTATAATAATATCAATTGTTTCATTAACAGGTACGTTAGTAAATAAATTTTCTACATCGAGTGAGGCTAATATACCATTATTGGGTTTAATTGTAGGAAGAACTTGAATTAATTCATGTGTAGATTTTATGTTGTATTTGCTAGGTAAGTATGTGTTGTAAGTACCTAAATCAATTCCCCCCGAATACGATAAAAGTAATACGGGAATTCGAACGGATCCAGAAGAAAATATGTAGGCATAAAATGTCTATTATGTTTAATGAAATTTGCATTAACGAAGAAATGCTGCCTAAATATACATATTTAAAACACTATATATATATATATATATATATATATATATATATGCACACATATACACAAAGCACGATATACATGCACACATATACACAAAGCACTATATACATATATATGCACACATATACACAAAGCACTATATACATATATATGCACACATATACACAAAACACTATATACTCCTTCTCCTATGGGACTTTGACATACAAACAGATCACCTAATCTCTGCCAGAAGACCAGACCTTATAATAATAATAAAATAAAAAAAAGAACTTGCAAGGCTTCTCACCTATGAATTATCAGGAAAATAACAAGTTTATGCAATGTAGAAATAAGCACTGTTCACATATTTTAAAAAAAAAAAAAAAAAAAAACTAATATGCTCAATAACTTACAAAGAAAAATTTTCATTTATCTCAGGTCAAAAGTAAATGAGGAATGTGACCTAGGGGTTGGCTTTGACAATACATTTAAAGCTGACAAACATGTTAGTCTTTTGTATCAAGGAGAAATGGAATTATTGGCTAGATGGTTAGGAATTTTATTTCAAAGAAGGTAAATGTTTAAAAATTATATAAAATCTTAAGACCTCATATAGAATATTGTTCTCAAACCTGGGCTTCAGAGTCTAAATTGGAGAGTAATATTGAAATTTGAGGGCATATAAAGAAAAGAGACAAAAATAATGAAAAGAGTAAAAAGATTATAGTTGCAGGGAGAGAATGGAGAAATTAGGATTAACTACTTTACTAGAAAGAAGAATGAGAGGTGACTGAATTGAAACTTTCAAAATAATTAATGTAATTTCTGATTATGGTAGCCATTTTTATTACAATATTTCTCCTTGAACAGGAAATTTATTGGCTAGATTTCAAAAACCAAGTCTATTAATCAGTTGAATTTTTTTGTTTATAGTGTAATATGTACTTAGAACATATTGGTTTGGTTTGTTTGGTTTTATGGCATATCAACCTTTGTAGGTTATTTAACGCCAAATCCATTTTTATGTAAATAATCAGTTCTATTGAAAACAGTTAAGTTTAGCATAAGTACACAGTTTAATGGTCAAAAACATTTCCATTTCAAAGTATTCCAGCAGTTATATGTAATAATTCAGTTAAGTGTAAATACAGTTTTAATGTCGAAAAACAGTTCAATTTGAAATAATTCAGTTAAGCATAAGCACGCAGTTTAAGTGTAAGTATGGTTTAATTGTCAAAAACGTTTCTATTTCAAGCTATTCAGTTTACTCAATTCATTTTAGCATAAGTATGTTGTTAGTTCTATTTAACCCATAGATAGGGCCCTATCAGGCGCTACCACTCCGGGCCAGAGTGGACCTGAGAGCGATGGCAATGAAGGAGTACTCCGCATTCCCCAAAGCTCCAGCACTGCTGGAACCTCACCATCAGATTTTTTAGTGTCATATCCAGGACACTCATTAGGGATGGGGGGGGTCTTACCCTTCTGCAGAGGTGCAGTCAGTGTATTCTACAGCCCCAGCTGACTGGGCAAAGAACATATTGCAAAACCAAATCAAAAATAGGGTAAAAAATTTTAAGATTAAATTGGATGATTTCAGAAATGATGGTAAGAAAAAATTTAAGAGGACATTTTTGGTAACTATCAAATGATGCCCATGGTGTTATTTAGGAGGTGCCCATGGTGTAATGGTTATCGTCGTAGGAAATGGACACGGCGACACGAGTTCAAATCCTGGACGAAACTGATTGCATTTCACGTAGCACTAATACCCTTGGGAATGGTATGAATCCAATTATTATCCCTCCAGCTATGGGTAAATAGTAGGGCAGACTGGGTTCTTCAGCCTTGGTCAGGCAACTAGTCTAGGAGAAGGAAAACTCTGAATTCAAACCTGCTAAACTCTGCTTAGAAATTGACCTTGCGTCATATCCTGCCCGAACGGAGGGGTTGGGTAAATAGGATCAAATGAATTTCTTAACAGAATTTGATCTGTATATAGATATCATATCAATAATGTATATGTTTTATGTAAAGATTCTTTTATTTTTTAAAGGGTTGATGAGAGAACATAATAGAAAAGGCATAACAAACAAATGAATAGATAGGCAAGTCAAAAATAATTAATAGGTCAGAGAATCAGTAAAAAAATTGTGTCGGACAGCAAATCAAAGAAAGAAAAAAAAATAAATGAAATGATTAAATCACATAAATGAAATGCAGCAAACTGGCACAAAAAAATACAAGAGTAGACAGGATTGGGTGGGAAACATGATCTATTGAGAACAGGGCAAGAGATTAAAATTTCACCATGCTATATATTTCTAGAATCTATCCAAGAAAATGAGTCACATAACATTCTCTGTGATTATCATATGCAAAAAAAAAAATCACCCAATCCCAGCTGGAAAACCAGTGTTAATTATCAAGAAGAAAAGAACTTCTCATCTAGTGAATTTTGTTATTCCAGTCGATCACAAAGTGACAATGAAAAAAAACAAAAAGCAAAAAGACAAATACTTGGATATTGCTAGAGATTTGAAAAAGCTGTGAAACACGAAGCTGACAGTGATTCCAATTGTACCTGGTACACCTGGAATGGTCACGAAGGGTTTGGAAAAGAGACAAGAGGAATTGGAGATCAAAGGAAGAATTGAAACTATACGGACCACAGCATTGCTAAGATCAGTCAAAATACTTAGAAGAGTCCAGGAGACCAGAGAATTAATGCAGGTATGAAATAATGATAAAAAAAGTACATCAAAAATAATAATCAGACATTGTGAGAGAGAGCTGAAAAAGCTATGGAAGATTGGTGATACCAATTACATATTGGTGCACATGGAACAATCTCTAAGTGTTTGGAAAAGAGACAGGAGGAATTGAAGATCAGAGGAAGAAACAATGTAATACAATGGCCGAGGGATTTTGTTTTATATATCTTGCCTTTGGGTTTAGTTAGGCTGAGAACCTTTTGGCTCAGCACATGGATTAGTTAGGTGTAAACTTGAGCACAGGTGTTGATGCGCGCACACGGGGAGAATGTGTCATTCACAGATGTCAAAATAAAAATCCCAGAGAAAGGATGTGACCAGGGATGTGAATGATGTCATGCACCGGAAGAGTTGAGTCTTGCCATCCGAAGAAGAAGGGTGACTTTCGCTTACTCGCCGAAGCCAGGCCAGTGGCCTTGTGGCAGATGTCGCACGTGTTTTGGGGCAGATGGAAAAGCCAGCGTAGAAAGATTGTGCCTCTCTCCTTATTGAAGAACCTTTTAACTCAAAGGTAATAAAAAAGTTTCGTACCTGAACTAAGAAGTCGTAAGTGTTTTTCGTGTTTCAGGATTCCTATGTTCTATGTATATGTTATGAACATTCTATGTACGTTTCCCATGTTCATATCTAGGGTCTGTTACAACAAGACAATCCAGACCACAGCACTATTAAAATCATATAGAATACTTAGAAGAAAACTGGAGGAAACTTGCTCTCACTCAGACTTCAGTGAAGAACCACCTGTTGAAATTGGAGTGAAAAACTCACGTAGGATGAAAATGATAATAATAGTAATACTCCTTCTCCTATGGGACTTTGACATACAAACGGATTACCTTATCTCAGCCAGAAGACCGGACCTTATTATAATAAAAAAAGAACTTGCAAGATTGTGGACTTTGTTGTCCTGGCTGACCACAGAATAAAACTGAAAGAGAGTGAAAAGAAGGTAAGTACCTGGACCTTGCAAGGGAATTAAAAAAAACTATGGAACATGAAGGTAATAGTTGTACCAATAATCATTGGTGCTTTTAGTACAGTCACCAAAGGATTATCAAAGGGACTGGAGGACTTGGAAATAACAGGACAAGTGGAGATCATCCAAACTACTACATTGAGAATGGCCAAAATACTGAGAAGAGTCCTGGAGACTTGCTGTCACTCAAACTCCAATGAAAGACCATCAGCTAACACAGATATGAAAAACTCTCAAGGAATAAACAAATAATTCTTTCTTACTCACTTTTATTTTGGGATCTCTTTTCAAATATAAATATCTTGTGTGGATACTGCAAGAAAAGGAAAAAAAAATTAGATCAGAATGAAAATCAACCAACAAAACAAAATGGTTTAATGAAGAAACATTTCCAAGATTTAAAAGGCTTCTAATTTATCATATAAAGAGTTGTTAATTATTATTTTTTGGCTTATTTCTTCCATTTTATTTCTGTTACTTTTAATGCAACTACAAGTTTATCAGTAACAGTAATTGATTTTACAACTTAAATACATTGAAAATCAATGATTTAGAATTCAAGCAAGTGTTGAAAATAGGATGGAGCGATCGTAAGTACAATAGATATTGTCTAGTAGAGTTTTGGATTACAATTAATTTTACTATATGATGAGAGAACATATATAGTCTAGTAGAGTTTTACTACACAAATGCATTACAATTGATTTTACCATATGATGATTTTGATTTAGTTTTGGAGGTGCCCATGGTGTAATGGTTATCATCGCAGGATATGGACACAGCGACACGAGTTCAAATCCTGGACCTGACTGATTGCATTTCGCATAGCACTAATACCCTTGGGAAAGGTATGAATCCAATTATTCTCCCTCCAGCTATGGGTAAATAGTAGGGCAGACTAGGTTCTTCAGCCTTGGTGAGGCAACTAGTCTAAGAGAAGGAAAACTCTGAATTCAAACCTGTTAAACTCCGCTTAAAAATTGACCTTGTGTCATATCCTGCCCGAGCGGAGGGGTTTGGGTAAATAGGATTTTGATTTTGTTTTGTTTTACAGCATATCAACCACAAGGGGTCATTTAATGCCAGTCCAGTTACTATATGATGAGAGAACATAGTAGCTTCCAGATTATATTGACAATGAATACATGACTTTCTTGTTAGTAAATCAACTGAAAATTTAAAACAACTCAGTCCATGATCATATCTATCTGTTTCAGTCTGGTATTTCACGCCTTATAGGTTTTTCACATCAGCATAGATAGATAGATAGAGATGGAGGGGCAAGTAGAGTGCTCGCTAATGGTCTGGGAGATCAGGGTTCAATCCCAGGTCGAGTCATACCAAAGTCTCAAAAAATGGTACTTGACACCGCCTTGCTTAAAATTCAGCACTATAAGGTAAGGATCAAGGGTAAAGTGGAGCAATCCAGGGAATGGAGTAGCGCCCGCCCCTACACCTCGGTGTAGTAGCTATTGAAAAGGGAGCCTTCAAGTCATCCTCAACTAAGGTCGCCAACTTTACATATATAGCTACATAGATATGAATAGGCTTAGATAGATATGGACAGGCTTAGATCGATAGATAGATATGGACGTGGATAGATAGATATTACAATTGATTTTGCTATACAAAGAAACAGATAGATATGGATAGACACATATGATAAAAAACTTAGTTATTTTGAATCTTCAGTTAATCTACCAACAAGAAAAAGTTATGTATTTGTTCTTAGCATAATCTAGAAGCTGAAAAGACAGCAGTCAAAAAAGGTTTAGGAACCACTGTACTAAATACATAAAGAACAAATGTCTCAAGCAATTCTGAAAATATCAAAAATAATGTGAACTTTTATTTTCATTCACCTACTTCTCATCACTGTCTGAATTTACCTTGAATATGAATATATTATTTATTCTATATATAAATATAATATATATTGGGCAAATACCAATGTCACGAAAGTCTACATACAGATTAGCATTTCAAAATGAATAGAACATAATATTAAGATTTTTTAGATGTACTTACCAAAATACAATAGCTAAATAGGTTCCTATTCCAGCAAGTAAGTGCCACCAAGCGTGAAGTTGACTTACTGGCCCAAAAGAACCAAGTTCTTTACGTACTTTTCTGGAATTTGGGGGAAAAAAAAAGAAGAGAAATCAGAATACAATGCTGAACTATGGAGACAGGAATTTAATATCTGATATAACAAACGAGAACATGAGAGTTACTTCCCTTAGACCGAGAAAAACTTTAAAAAGTGTTCACAAACTTCAAAGGTCGTTTAAAAATGTCCACAAAATACTTTGAGAAATCA